>CAUYLG010023582.1:0-94755 GCA_963573385.1 Cacajao melanocephalus | reverse complement strand
TGCCCAGGCTGGATCCTGCTACTCTGACTGTGCTGCCCAGGCTGGATCCTACTACTCTGACTGTGCTGCCCAGGCTGGATCCTACTACTCTGACTGTGCTGCCCAGGCTGGATCCTACTACTCTGACTGTGCTGCCCAGGCTGATTCCTACTACTCTGACTCTGCTGCCCAGGCTGGAGTGCCGTGGGATTCAGGCTTTATTCCATTCAGTGGAGCCATTGCACTCCAGCCTGGGCAACATAGTGAGACCTCATCTAAAAATAAACAAACAAAAAAGAGTTCTTATCTTTTAAAGATAGATAGATAGATAGACCTAGTGCTCATTCTGGCAGCACATATACTAGAATTGGAATGATACAGAGATTAGCATGGCCCCTGCACCAAGGATAACATGCAAATTTGTGAAGCATTCCATATTCTATGATAAATGTTTGAGAGATGAATATGCCAATTTCCCTGATTTGATCACTACACATTATATACCCCTCAATATCACTATGTACCCCATAAATATGTACAATTATTATGTGCCAACTAAGAAATCTAAAAATACAGCTATACACTTAGATATTTATAGATGAATATTGTCTAGAATTTGCTTCAAACCAATCTACAAGGGGAAGTGATGGCAGGAAGGGAGTAGGAGCAGAGATGAAATAAAATTGGTCGAGTTGACAATTATAGAGGTTTAGTGGTGGATACATGGGGCGGTGGTGGGTTGATGAAACTAGTCTCTCTATTTTTATATTTAGTTAACATTTTTGGATATGTTGAGCGTCCCAGAAAAGAAGAAAGTGTCCCAGAGTGGACAATAAATATGGTTACTCTAGTTCAATGGTTCTCAACCCAGAGAGATTTTGTCCCCAGGGGACTATAGTGGCCTTTTTGGTCATCACTAGTTGGCGACGGAGTCAGGGTTTGCTACTATTATCTATTGGATAAACGCCAAGCGTTGGCTTTATTGGCTTTCATTGCTAAAGGCTGCAATGCTCAGATTACCCCCCAACAAAGAATTCTCTGGCTCAAAATATCAATAGTGCCAAGCGTTATGCCCTGGGTTAGTGTAATGTCTGTGACTTCTTTAAAGCTCCACTGTATGAACAGAAGAGATAGTGTGTTTGTGTGTGAGCTCATTGTAATGTTGCTCTAGGGAGGATGAGTTAACCCTTAAAGAAAACTCACACCCTAGAAGTGGCTAGCAAGGGCTTCAAATATAGTTCTTTAAATCTGCTCCCCAAAATTCATTAGCTAGCATAAATAATGTCCAGATAATTTGTTGGTGGTGAGGTGAGTGATATTCAAGAACTATATACGGCTGGAAAGGTGGTTTAGGCACCTATGTCTTTGTTTAAATAAGACAGAAGAATCTAGCAAACCTGGGTGCCTGACACCCAGGGACTGGTAGCTCTGGGTCTATTCCCATTTGATTCTGAGTCCCCTCTTGGCCTCGACAACTCTGGTAGAAGGCTCTCCTGGCCCAGCCAGAAGCTCAGCTGGTCCTGTTGACAGAATACTGCTATCTCTTTGAGCTCCTGGACTTCCCACATGAGTGCTTATCAGAATGCCTAGGGATAAAGAAGGGGGATGCCCCAAGTTTAGTGGAGGAGGCCAAATGACTATTTTTGTGACCATTTGCTGATAAAAGTATGTCTTTGTGGCAGAATATGGTCTGAAATTTGCTTTCATTGTAACATATCTCCCTGTGGCAAGGGTATGGGTCCAAAGACCCTTTCCCATCTTGTCTTTGGGGATTAGGAACAGTAATGTTTACCCTAAGAACCCGATCATCATTGAACGGCCAAGTTGGCCGAGATCAGGAAGATGATAATGGTCGTGTGTGTGTAGAGTACAAATTGAAGAAGAGATTAGAACCTTCACTTCCTCCATGATCTGTGTATTTTTCTCATGTCTTCCAGGAACACCACACACCTCCCTAACACCACCACCGAGTGTCATTGAACAGCTAGACTGGCTGAGATACAGAAGATAAAACTGGAGGTGTGTGTAGAGGATAGATTAGAGAGGAGATTACAACTTTTTTGCCTTCTTTAGCATATTTCTCATATCTTCCAAACACCTGTCTGGCACCAACGCCATGTATCACACACACTTTTCCTGTCCCAGCAGGGTCTCACCTATGTCCCCCGACATCTATATCTGTGCTTCAACCGTGGCCAAGGAGTGTCTCCTTGTGCCCAAGGCCTCTCAGGTGTGTCAGCAAGCAGGTAGGAGAGTCCCATGATTCGGTCTGGCCTCAGGGGCTGGAATGAATCCTGGTGGCCATGATTGGTTTTAGCTGCCTTTAGTCTACACCCAGGCATGTCTTCCATCTCCAGCAGGAGCCAGGCAGGAGCAGGCTGCCTCTGCATCTGAGAAAGCCAGGGTCTTCCCTGGTCATAGCTGTGGCCATGCATGTAGTGATAGGAGGACTGTCCTTGGAAGGTGGGTGTGGCTGGGAGGACCACACAGGAGGCCTCATTTTCGGTCACCAACAGCTCTGAGAAGTGAACTTCTCAGAGGATATTCCGAGAGCCTGTTTGCATGAGAAGGCAGGAGGCACTGAGCATTAGAGTGAGGGCAGTTGTGGGTGGGAATCCCCCAGAAAGAAGGCTGCCATGCCCGCAAGGCAGGGAGAGGTTCCCAGGGCTGTCATGAGATGGCCGTTGCCAATTTCACCGTTCTGAGAAGGAGCATTGCTGCCCTAACCAGCTCCCAGTACACATTCATGCACACACAGATACAGAGAAACACATACACTTGAAAACACACACATGAACACACACACACAGGTTCCTGAGCCGCATTCCTTGGCTTCAAGGTCCTTTCTTTCACAAGGTCTCAGATTGCACGTCTGACATGGATTTTTTTCCTAGCTGCCTGTCCCATGGTGTACAGGCTCCCACGGGGCCCCACAAGTGCCCCACAGGCCCTGGGGCAAGCTGCCTGATGCCCAGAACTCTCCCTCAAGGCACAGCTCTTAAGTAGACCCAAGAGGCCCTTACCAAGGGCTGAGGCTCTTTCCAGGAGACAAGTGCTCCTCCGCCAGGGTTCTTAAAAGGAGTCTGGCACCTGTCAATATGGCCACCTCTACTTAGTCCCAGCTAGTAGCAGCACCGTGGGGAAATCTGGGCTAGGAGGGAGGAGGGGATTCTAGGCCTCTGATCTCTGCAGCTCGCCCCCGCCCAAACCATGCCAAATATACACACACTGAAAAAAATAACAAAAATCAAACCCAGAGTGCCGCTTCAAGTCCCCTTTCCCACCAGCTGCCTCCTAGACCCTGCCTCTCTGGGGGTCTTGGAGCCACCTGGGTCTCAGGCATGGTGGTGCTGGGCTTTTGCCAGGCAGTGCACAGCTCATGCTGTCTCCTCATCCATCGGGGTTTCTCTGGGCCCGGGGACTGGGCTGGGCATTGTTGATCTCTGTCTTTCTCATGGCAAACTCAGCCCAGAGCCTCCTCAACACCCCACTATCCCCCCACGCTCAGAGGATGTCAATGAGCATGGGCAGAATTTAATTGCCTGGCAAGTTCAGATCTGCATCTTTGATCTGCAATCCTGGCAGGGCTGGGTGATGGGGAGAACACAGCATTTGGGTGCAGATGGACCCCGGCTTGAAACCTGGCTTTGTCATTTCTATCTTGTGACCTTCAGCAGCTGCTTCACACATGACAGCCCTCCCCACCCCTCTCCTGAGCCCACGTGTTCTCATCTGGGAAGTGGAGAAAGTTGTACCTAATTCACGAGAGAACACGTGGGTGTACAAAAAGCCCGGCCCATCCCCTGAGGGCCACTCATCTTCCTTTTGGGGATGAGCTGGGCGCAGCGCTGAGTGTTTCAATCTCGGTCCCAGGCACTGGTGTTTCTTTGTCATGAGACTAGTAAGCACTTTACATCTATCCTAATCCTCCCAACAGTCCCATGAGGACGACACCATCATCATCATCAACACCTTTGTACAGCCCAGGAAACTGAGGCACAGAGAGATTATGAAATTCAGCCAAGTTCACATAGCCCATAAGTGACGGGGCTGTGGTTTGACCCACGGCATTTGGTTTCTGCGGCCCGCCCTCATAGCTATGCCACTAAACTGCTGGGAGTTTGCCCCAAGACAGGAAACCTACAAAAAGATGTTCTTTGAGTCCGTCAAAATTATTTACTGAGTTCCTCCAAAGGAATTAGGAGAGGGGTCTCAGCCCCACTGCAGGCGGCTCCCTGTGGGGTCCTGGGGAACGGCTCCGGCTCCGGCCCCCGGCCTGCTGGCAGAGCTCTGCTGAGATCTGGGAGGCGGCCCTGCCCTGTCACGTCTCCCTCCACAGCCCACTTACCTGCCAGGGTGTTTGAACAATGATTAACCAGCAGCGGGCAGGCCAGTGCAGGCCGGGCTGGGCATGGCGGGTGAGCTCACCCCTTGCACAATGGTGGCTGCACCCGCCGCCCGCACCTACCACCCGGCTCAGGGGCCAGCCCAGTGGGGCAGGACCAGGCGGGCTCCCAGAAGCAAGGGGCATGACGCTGGGAGGAAATAAGGGACAGCCTTGCCAGATGTGCAGATGTGACTACAATCATATTTGGCGCCACCCCCAACCTCCAGCCCATGCTGACTCCAGCCCCTCTAGCCAGACATCCATTGTTGGGCTGAGATCAGCCTCGAGGGAGATGTTCCTCAAACGGTGTCACCTCAGCCTGTCCCACGCTGCTCCAGCCACAGAGCATCCAACTCCAGACTGGACTGGAGGATGCAGGAGGACCTGCCCACCCCAGGCCCAGGACAGACAGGGAGCCACGCCTCGGGCCCCTCCTCCCCTTCCTCCATGAACCCTTTGAGCCTTGTGGAGTCCGATCTCTGGCCCTGGCTCTGGGAAGCACAGGCATTGCCCAAACCCACACCGGCCCCCAGGCCCTTCCCTGGGAGTGTCTAGGGTCTCCAGTGCCAGAGCCTACATGCTGGTGGTGGTGGTGGTGGTAGAGAACTCGAAGCTCACTCAGAGCCCAACCTGCCTCCAGATTCGCCCACCTTGCCACACCTGTCCACCCCAGCCTCTCCCGAGGCTCCAGTCTCTTATTTGCTTGTTGAGTGGAGCACTAAAGTCCTCTGTCCTAAATAAACTGTAGGTTCATTTCAGGTCCGGCTTCACTGCCTCAGAAGCTAGGAAAACTGAAGAAGGCTGGGATGTGCGTATGGGGTTCGAGCGGGGCCGCACTACGTGTGGGGGTGGGGTGGGGAGGGTGAAAGATAATTTTCTGTGAAGGAGGGGTGGAGGTGCCGCAACGGGGGTAGTAGGCCTTTACCCCACTCCCACACCCCCTCGTCAACGTTCCAGAAAGTCTGAACCCTGCTGGTCTAATGAGGGCTCCCAGATGATCTGAGGGCTCAGTCAGCCTTGCCAGGTGCCCCCAGCAAGAGAACCCAGGAGTCTGGGTGCCCAGGCCTGGGCCTGCCGGAGCTCCCTGGCCCCTCCTTTCAGCCAAGAGACAGTGTGATCCTCAGACTCTCCAAAGACCCCTCAACAATCAAAAAAGGGGTGAGCTCCTGCTTATTGAGAAGGTGGGCCTTTTTTTGTCCTAGATTCACCTGCCCAGCCTCAGGGACCCCACGTGCTAGGTCACGTGCTTGGGACAGCCTCACATCCTGGACGGAGAACAGCTGGGTGTTCTGGCTCCCATGGTGCCCTCATTCTCTCAGGACGCCTGAGGCCCCAGCCCTGACGTCTGCCACGCGGCCTTTTTGCACCCTCTTTGCAGCCTCTCTGGGCTAAGCCCTGAGGATGAAGAGAGTAGAGAGAATGAGCTCGCTGCCTCAGGGACCTGCACCCTGGCTGGGGAGCCAGGCATGGACATCGGCCACTTCGGGGCCAGCTCCCATGATGAGGTCCCAGCAGCACCATCTGTGTACCATACCTTGTTCTGAGCAAGTCACATGTGTTTGTTTGTTTATTTATTTATTTATTTTTTGAAATGGAGTCTCACTCTCTCACCCAGGCTAGAGTGCAGTGGCGGGATCTCAGCTCATTGCAAACTCCACCTCCCAGGTTCAAGTGATTCTCCTTGGCTCAGCCTCCTGAGTAGCTGGGATTACAGGTGCCCACCACCACTCCAGACTAATTTTTTGTATTTTTGTAGCAATGGGGTTTAGCCATGTTGACCAAGCTGGTCTCGAACTCCTGACCTCAGGTGATCCACCCTCTTGGGCCTCCCAAAGTGCTGGGATTACAGGCGTGAGCCACTGCACCTGGCCAGCATATGTTTAATCATGTATTGCGTGGGCTTCACAAGCCTGTGAAGCACATAGATCATTTCATGACCACCATTTTAAGGATGAAGGAAAGGCCGAGGCATAGAGACATTAAGCAACTTGCCCAAGGATGTACAGCTAGTTCAGACCCAGGCAGCCGGTCCCACATCCAGGCCCTCAGTCTCTGCAAGATGCTACTTTTGGAGCAACACGCTCCAGGAAGGCAGGGCCAGGGACAGCTTTCAGAGTGTGGACCAGATGGCGGCAGCGCTTGGCTCTGAGGTGTGATGGGATTTTGTGAAACAGAAGCAGCCAGGGGCACCCCAGACAGAGGGGGCAAAGCTCAGAGGTGTTCATGGCAACCGCCCCAGGAAGGAGGTGGGGACAGGGGACTCCTGTTCTTTCCCCCACACCCTTGCCTTGTTTGAATCTTCCGTAATGTGCATATATTCATTAATTACACCTGAAATTTAAATACATACAAAAATACAATGAAGACTGAGTTGTAAGTCACAAAGCCATACGACTTGGCAGGAGTTGGCAGACCTTTCCTGTAAAGGGTCAGATAGTAACTACTGGAAAATATTTTCAACTACTCAACTCTGCCACGGCAGCACACAGGCGGCCATAGACAGGAGACACACAAATGAGCGGGGCTATGTTCTAATAAAACTTTATTTATGGACATTGAAATGCCACATGGTTTCATATGTCGCAAAATAGTCTTCTCTTGAAGTTTTCAATCATTACAAATGTAGAAAGCATTTTTCCCTCATAGGCCATACAAAAGCAGGCACAGAGGCAGTACTGTGGCCCACGTGCCGTCGCTCGTACGCCCCTGCCCAGAAGGCTCAGAGAGGCTAGAGAGCAGAGAGGCTCCAGAGAAACAGTCCCTCAGATTGGCTGCAGCCCAGAAGCCCCAGGACCAAGGAGCGGCAGGGCTGGGTCAGGAGTGAAGAGGGCTGAGGACAAACTCACAGGGCCTCAAAGGTCCTGGGAAGAGGTGTTGTCACAGCTGACTTAGCCCCAAGCTCAGACCCCGGTGTTACCAGGTCCTAGATGTGAGATGCAGGCAGCTGCTCCTCTGAGCTTCAGTTGCTTCTGCTGTAAAATGGGGCACTGGCATTGAGCTTGAAGGTCATGATGCACATGGAACGAGAGGGTTAGATCTTGTGAACGGGGCCGAGACTGGTGCCTAGCCCACACTGGAGACCCACAGGGGTGGCGGAGGTGTGTGTTGTTCATTCATACAGTTGTCTTGGTTATTCTCAGGATGTTGAGCAGGCTCAGGTTCAGGTGTGTGTTTTAGAGACATCTCGCTGGTGCTGTGTGGTGAATGGATCTGCAGCTGTCTGAACACCTTCCCTTCACCTTCCAGACCCATCCTCTACCCTTCTCTGCTGCCCTGTGCTAGGAAGACCAACCTGAGCAGATGGCACCCATGGGCCCCCTCACCCTCCTGTGGACAGATGAACTCAGCCACTGGGGAGACCTAGCAGGAGATGGGGGGAGGGAGGAGAGCAGGGTTCTCCCTGACCCCCTCTGCAGGCTGTGTGTCAGCTGGCTGCATCTTTTCAGAAAAGTCACAGAAAAGTCACAGCACTCTCCCCAGCTCACCTCAGCACTTGACGGGGTCTTCCTGCCCCTTGCCCACATCTCTATACACTCTTCTCAAATTACCTAAATTTGAGTTTGACCTGCCTGATTGATAGAGGGCATGAGACTGAAGAAAGATATCAGTTAAGAGACTACTGCTCTTATCTTGATGAAGGAAAATGAAGCAGTAAGCCAGGAGAGTGGTGGTGAGGGTGAAGGAAGAGCTGGAACCAAGACATGTGTAGACATTGAACAGGTGGAACCAGGAGCATTCCAGGGAGGGAGGAAGCTCCGGGAGCAGCTGCATCTCTGGCACAGGCAATGGAGAGGATGGAGATGCTGAGAGAGGAAACCCAGGGGAGAGGTTGGTGTTTGGTGGGGAAATGGTAACTTTGAGGCAGCGCCTGCAAGATATCCAGGTGGATAAATGCACAGGTGTACCTGGCCTTCCTGAAGCCCTGATTTTCTACCACTTTTAGCCAGGACCCATCCAGTTCTCCCAGACAAGCCATGTGAGGGATGGCCTGGGAGCCATGGAGAGGGGTCAGTGACTAGATGGCTGCTGGCCTCTTCTTTCCCCGTCAGATGCAGGAAGAAGGCTCTCAGATGCATGAACTCAGCCCAGAGTTCCTGGATCTCCTGCTGCGCCCACAGGAGAGGTCCGGGAGGCCTCCATCCCCCAAGGTGCCAGCGGTGAAACAAAGCCAGAGCTGCCAGCCAAACAACACCTATGCCCATCAGCCAGGGAAGCTGAACAGGATGGAGTGCTTCCGTTTGGGAGGTATTGAGTTTAGATCTTCCTTTAGCTGCCCATTCCTTGGGGCTTTCAGGAGGCAGGAAGTCAGATCTAGGCTAGGCTTTCTTTTTTTCGCTCTGTTGTCCAGGCTGGAGTACAGTGGTGTGATCTCGGCTCACTGCAACCTCCACCTCCCAGGTTCAAGCGATTCTTCTGTCTCAGCCTCTGGAGTAGCTGGGACTATAGGTGCGCACCACTATGCCTGGCTAATTTTTGTATTTTTGGTAGAGATGGGGTTTTACCATGTTGGCCAGGCTGGTCTCAAATTCTTGACCTCATGATCCTCTCACCTCAGCCTCCCAAAGTGCTGGGATTACAGGCGTGAGCCACCACACCTGACCAGATCTAGGCTTTCCTTGGAGGTGGACCTGGCGCTGGGGCAGGATCACATGTGGCAGGGGGTGGGGGCTTACCTCCTCAGGCCTCAATGGTCGTTCCTAGTTGGACTTCCTTCTGATAACATTGTCCTTTCAAACAAGCACTTGATGGCATATTTCTCAGTTGAGTCATAGCTCAGTTTGCCTTCTCCCGGGAAAGCAAACGCTCTCAGGCTTCACCTCCTCATCCTGACCACAGTCATGCATGAGCCTCTCCTGTGATGGCCTCACAGGCATTTCTGCCCTTTCTCACCCACAGAATACCCTGTGGTCAGTCCCCAGAGGGGACGGGCCAGGTGCGGCCTTAGAGGCTTATCTTATACTCACTGCCTCTGAGCGGGTGGTAGTTTGCACCACGCATCTGTCCATCTACCCACAATGACTTACTACGTCTCTCTCTCACTCCTGAAAGGCCAGTCTACCTTTGAGCCCCCCATTCCCACCACTTCTACCCGCAGTCTGGTATTCATTAGTGTCTGTCAAGGCCTGAGCTGGCCACATGCTTCATAGGCAGCCCAGCGGGCAGACAGCTAATACTGTGGGCAGCCCAGGTCTGACCAGCTGGTTGGTCACATGAGATGTCATGCAGCTAATGGGCAGCTGAGTGGACGTTAGTCTTGGTGGGCTGAGACAGTGTCAGGGCCCATGGAACAGTGCCCTGACCTGCCCCAACCTGCAGGTCTCAGCAAATGCTGAGACTTTGAAAAGCTCAGGAAGGCTTTTTTCCCAGGGAGCTCGGGGCTCTGGCACAGGCCTAGGGCCTGTCCTTAGTGCCCCCGCAATCGCTCCTGCTCTCCATGTAGAGCATCAGGTGTGGAAGCCGTTGAGCATGGCACTCTGGATCTTTCTTCTCGGGCATACTGGAGTCTGCCAAGGACTAGGGCCTCCCAGAAGACTGTCAGTCAGGGGATCACCAGTGGAACCCACACCATACTGGGCATGAAGACATTAAAATATAATCCCTGGGGGTCAGAATGAACGGAGGGTGGGGAAGGAGAGGCCGAACTGCCCCATTCACAGCCTTCAGGACTGTCTCTGTCCCTGAACTTGAACTCTGTCAAGTTCCCTAACTCCTGGAATTTTCTAGAGTCCTAGACAGGTCCTCCTGGCACTCCAGGAACCAGCTCAGGGCCTGCCTCTTCCCGGAAGCCCTTCTTACGAGTGCTGATGGTCTTGAAGTCAAAGCACAGCTGCTGAGGAAGTACCTGGGAAAAGCAAAGGCCAGAACTTCAGGGTTGAGGAGGAGGAGGAGGAGGAGGAGGAGGAGGGGGAGGAGGAGGAGAAGACAGGGAGAAGCCCACAGTTCATCTCCAGGGCTCCTCCAGGAGGCTGGCTGAGAGGCTGAGTGGTCTGAGGACTTCCTTTCCCAGGAGGCTGCCCCACAGACTTAGAATTCCTGCCTGAGGGCTTAGCAGTGCCCCAGGCCTCACAGACCACCTTTGTGTAGGTCACTGTTGCTGAGCTTTCGAGCCCAGCACAAACCCGGGGCCCAGTCTTAGTGACTGACTCACTGGGGAGCTCCCAGTAACTTCTCTCTGCCAGTCATGGGCTGCTGCGCCTTCCCCTTTGAGGAACTAAGGACTGTGCTATGAGTCAGTAACTGGGGGCAGAGGGAGTCGTGGCAGACTCACTGCCGATAGCATGTGATAGCTGCAGTCATGGAGCTGAAGGCGTCCCTGCTTCTGCTTCCCCAAGAGGACATTCTCCTCCCATGGGGGAGGCCCCCAGTCACTATATATTTGTGGCATCTAACCTAGACGGGCTAGAGAAAGCCACTCTGCACAGCAGAAAGAGCACTGGCTGGGAGCAAGGGAGTCTGGGCTCCCCACGGCTGGCAACTGACTCCCCTTCTCTGAACCTCAGCTTTGAGGGGGTGGCCCTCAGAAACCCTAAGAATGCTCACAGCTTTGTGACCTCTTGAAGTCCATGTATATGAAGCAGCTGCGGGGCCAGCCACATCATAAAGGATCCCATGAGAGATGAGTCCTGGTCAGCATCTGTCTGCCCTGGCTCCTAGAGAAACTCATGATGCGGCGATGAAGCGTTGAAGTCAGGCAGTCCTAGGTTCAAGTCCCGGCTCTGGCTCTTACCAGTACATTTTGTACCTTTCTGAACTTGATTTCCAGATGAGGAGATCTGAGGCCCCAGGAGGGAGGGAAAGCACCCAAGATATCAGGCAGGGCCCTGGGCCTGCTGGCCTGCATCTCCCAGCACTGCTTCTTGAGGGCTTGCCCTAGAGGGCCAGTGGTCAGAAGAAAAACCAGGGTGCTGGGAAGGCTGCTCCACTTTCAAGGGCTGAAATGAAGGTGGTGGTGTCTCACAGCCCGGCTGGCAAGTTCCTCTACCCTGGAGCATCTGTGGATACACCACAGACACAGTGAGGGGAGCAGACAGGCTGGGACCACCTGGCCCTGGAGGGAAGCCCTGGGAAGACTGGCTGGGCCTCCTCCTGGGTGGCAGCTGGGGTTGCAGCTGGTCCTGTGCCTTTCATCTGCAGATACCCAGCCTCCCTCCCCACATGCCGCCCAGAAGGTCCTTGGGGGCTTCCCCTGCTGAGAGCTGCCATCAGCAGGGGGACACACCTCCTGTAGCACTTCTGCTTTCATAGTATGAAAGTGTGAGCATTTCTGTATGAGCATTTCTGCTTTCATAGTATGCCCACCCCAGGCCTCAGCCCCTCGCATCCCTTTAAGAGATGGCCATTGGGCTGGGCGAGGTGGCTCAGCCCTGTAATCCCAGCACTTTAAGAGGCCAAGGTGGGTGGATCACAAGATCAGAAGTTTGAGACCAGCCTGGCCAATATGGTGAAACCCTATCTCTACTAAAAATACAAAAATTAGCCGAGCATGGTGGTGGGCGCCTGTAATCTCAACTACTCAGGAGGCTGAGGCAGGAGAATCACTTAAACCCGGGAGGCAAAGGTTGCAGTGAGCCCAGATTGTGCCACTGCACTCCAGCCTGGGCAACAGAGCAAGATTCTGTCTCAAAAAAAAAAAGAGAGAGATGTCCACTACCTGAAGCATGGGGAATGGGACGGCGCATGGGTGGAGGAAGGCCAGACAGGGTGTGGAAGCAATAGTTGTGTTTGTACAAATGGAGCCCTCCCCGCCGGCCAGTGGAGGACGAGCTCGAGAGTCCCAGGTGCGTCTGTGCAGATTGGTCACTGCACCTGCACTGTGTCTGCTTGAAGCAGTGTCCTCTTTTCTAATTTCAGTAAAGCCCATGCCCACTCACCAAGCCAGGTGCCTGCCCAGAGGGGATCTTCCCCAAGGGAGCGCTGTTTCTAACGTGCACAGAGATGCTCCCTGTGCCCCTGCCTGCCCTGAGACTGTGCCTGGGCAGAATTTGGGTGGGGAGGAGGACGCAGAAGGTGCACAACAGGTGGAGCTGAGTTCACAAATGAGCATGTCCCAGGACAGGACATCCTTTTTCCAAATCCCAACCCAGTTGTTTGGTGACCACTAGCACTTCCACCCAGGAGCCTGAGTCCGATGCCAACCAGCACCGTGCCTCGGAGCCCATGGCTGCTTCCAGGCCAGCCCTGAGCCATCTTGAGGAGCCAGAGAGTAATGCTGCCTTCCTGGAAGTGCCCGCCCACCCGAGGCAAGCTCTGCCTCTTCAGCACCTCCCTCCAGGGAAGGGTGGGCAGAGGGCCTGGAGCCCAGCCCCTCCCACAGACACCTCACTCTCCAGGCTTCAAAGGCTCACAGGTCATTTCCGACCCAGAGGCCAGGCTGGACCAGGCCAAGTCCCAGTGGGCTGTGGATCCGCCACGTCTCTTTTTGGGATCTCACATTCTCAGTCTGCAATAGTCTCAGGCAGGAAGGAGGAAGGCTGAGTTCCACCACTTCAGTGGGTGAACCTCAGCCTTCAGCCTCCCTGCATTCTCACCCATCAACTCCTCCCCTCTCCTGACTGCAAGTATGTACTTGCACGCACACACACACACACACACACACACACAGGATTCTGCGGGGAAGGGGAAACCCAGGACCTAGCCCAGTCATGACTCTGACACTGTGACCTGGCCTGGGAGCTTCCATAGAGTAAGCATCAGTCCATGAGGCAGGCGCTGGGTCAGTGATCCCTAGTGGCCCCTGTGTGGTGCTTCTATGGCTCCTTAGCCCCTCTTTCTTCAGCTCCGCCTTCTCCCAGGGCCAGGCGCAGGGAGCGGGGTGAAATAAGAGTTCATGAATGAACAAATGAATGGATGGAGCAGGGTCCCTCTCCACCCTCATTTCCGATCCCCTAATCCCCTTCCCATCCCCATCTCCAGGCCTGGCTCGGGGCAGAGCCCCAGGTGTTTTTCATTAAGGGTTTTACTGGGATTCTCAGGCTGTAGCTGAGGAAGGCTGAAAGAGCCACCTAATCCTCTGCCCCACCCCCAGGCTGAACCCGACACAGCGGGAGTCGGGTTACACAGCAGGAGGCAGGGGCCTATCCTCTCCCACTCCCCAGACCCTTCTTGGGCAGCCTTGCACCGTCTCCAGGAGGTCACCCAGGGCCCAGCTCCAGTCTCCAAGCCCATTCCCCTCCATCTGCTCTTTATCCCACAATAGCCAGGATATCTTTCTAAAAAACAAAGTTAATTATCTCATGCCCTTACTTTAGAATCCACCCAGACTGCCCCCTTCTTCTTCTTCTTTTTTAAACAACTGGCTGTGATTTGTGGCACTTGCCAATGTCCATGGTATGAATATTCCCATCGCGGCCAATTTCAAACTCCTTTGTGGGGTCACTGAACTCATGAGCGCAGTCAGCTCTCAAAAGCCAGTAGAGCCGGCTCCCTCACCATCAGCCACGCCCTGTGCCCTTGACCTAGAAAACCAGCCCTCCTTTGCTGGCTCCAGTTGTCCCTGCAGCCTCACTTCTCACTGCTTTTCCACCCCCAGTACAGATACTGCACACTGGGGGGATCCTGTGGGTCCTGGGGTGCACCTAGCATTTTCTAAGAACGCCTGCCTCTCTTTTGCCGGGCCAGCCCCTTTGACAAAACCCCATTCAGATGCTTGCTCCTCTGGGCAGTCTTCTCTAACTTTTCAAGCTGGGTGGGGTGCCCTTCATCTGTTTCTGCAACATTGCCCTTGGACATCTGTATTGTTTCATGATGTGTGTGTCCTGCCACAAAACCGTGGGCTCTTTGGAGGCCAGGGCTGTGCTCCCGTTCATCTCTGGGTCCCCAGGCCCTGACCCAGAGGAGGCCTCGGTGACTGTGCTGAAAGCTGAAGGAGTGAGACACACATAGGGGCGTGCTCAGGCCACCGGGCTCCAAGGGAAGAGCCACCTCAGGGGGCTGGAGCTATCTCTGGAGTTTCCCCAGCGCCGCCTACGTAGACGGCCGCCTGGGAGGCTGCAAGAGAGACAGAGGGCACTGCCCATGCTCACCGCACCATGGAGAAAGGGGTTGCTCTCCAACTTCTGGATCTGACAGACACCAAGTGACATTCCCCCCACCTGCCCACTGGCTCATAGGGACACGGAGCTGCCTGGGGCTGGGCAGAAATGAGCTGCCATCCGCCCCCTGGCTGTGTGTGTACTCGTGTCCGTGGTTCCCTGCAGGGCACCTCAGTATTGATGTGGTGCCAGTGCCCAGGCGTGTCAGGGAAGCCACCCTTTCCCATGCCTGGGAACCGCGTCGGGGCTTGCTGGGGCACCTCCAGCCTGGAAGAGCCTCTCCCATGCCTGTCCAGGTGTCCTCTGGGACAGAATGGGTGAGCAGGGAGCAGCCGCCGCACAGGAGCAGCTCAGACCCGGGTCTGTATGTCCACTTGGTCATTCAGGAGCTGCATGAAGAACCAGCTTGGATCTCAATTTCCTCATTTGCAAAAAGGGGGTGGCAATTCCTGCCTGTCAGCGATTTTGTGACCATCAGAGTCATAGCCACTATTTGTGCCATACTTGCAAAGTGCCCTCACCAAAATGCTAAGCGGTTTACTCCCATTACTTTATTTAACGCCCCTAGGAGATGAATTCATTTCACAGATGAGTGAGCTGAGGTTCTAAGGAGATTATGGTCCCACAGCCAGTTAAGTGGGGTCTAACTGCAAAGCCCCTGCTCCTGCTGCTATATTACTCTGTCACTGAAATTGGAGGGTAAGCACGGATAGGGCCTGGCATGTTCTAGGCACGTCGGAAATGGTTGCCCTTATTCAAATTCACCAGAATCTTGGTGCCTGACATTTACTGACAGGCTGCATTTTCTGAAATCTCTTTCAAAGTCTCATCTGAGTCTGAAGGTGGGCACTGGCCCTCCCGCTTTTCCTGTAAGGAAACCGAGGAGGAAGGGCTGCCCGTCAGGCCCGGACGAGGAGTGTCTGAATAGCAAGGCCAGCCGCCTCAAGCAGTCCCACTTCGGTCTCCACCAGAGGCCACAAAATGAAGTCCAGCAGGTCCTGAAGATCCAGGCCTGCCACCTAGAGCAAACCCTCATCCTCTCCAGACCTGTTTCCTCGCCTGCAAAACGGGAGCGATCATAAGGCCTAAACCACCATGCAGCTCCAGAGTTTGTGTGAGAATACGATGCGGGAAGGATGGTGATGAGCCCTGAGCACTGTGGACGTGAGCCTTCTCTGG
The DNA here is from genome assembly GCA_963573385.1 of Cacajao melanocephalus. NCBI lineage: Eukaryota > Metazoa > Chordata > Mammalia > Primates > Pitheciidae > Cacajao > Cacajao melanocephalus. The sequence continues at coordinate 79,179 of CAUYLG010023582.1, read as the reverse complement.
GGAGGGGTCCAGCCATAGCTGGTCAGCCTTGTGTACCTGAGAAGTACATCTCAGGGACGGTGCCCCATTTCGTGCACCAAGCATGCTTAAGTTCCCTCTGCGAGAAGCCCTGCTGTGTGTCTGGATTCTGAGGCCTGAAAGCCCTTATCTTTCACACCAAGAGAATAGACTTTCTAATGGGTTCAAGTGGTAGCACATCTGATAGGGCAAAACAGTTCTTTAAAAAGAGAAAAATAAATAAAAATGTTAGACGACAGTCTTGAGAATCTTGAGACACAGAGAAAAGGAGTTGGTAAAAGTCTTCCTCCTTCTACGGACTCTGTCCAGGCAGCCATGAGCTGGAACTCAGCCCAGCCCTTGTGCCACGGGCTCTTTTCCGCCCTCAGGAGTAGCTAGGCTGGACCCAGAGGGTAGGCCAGGCTGCTTCTGCACTGGGGACCCAGGGGCCAGTGTGGATCTTCTCCCCTGGCCCTCGGGCTGCCGGGAGCAGCTATCAGGAGGATGGGGCTGGGGTCTGCATCCTTGAGCGCCTCCCCGAAACAGCCTGGTTCTCACTAGACCTGGTCACCCTGCCCTGGCAGAATCCTGGGCGGTGTGAGAAGTCATCTCACCCGGGGCCACATCTGATGGGTGGGGGGAAGCTGCTTCCAGAGCTGGGGCTCTGACCTCCTCAGCCTGTGGAGCCCTTGGTGATTTTAGGATGTTTTCTCCCCATGCTGGGCTGCAGTGGGGGATGTTGGGGAAGGCAGCCTTGGGTGCCTCAGCCTGTGGCGCTGTCACTGGGCCAACAACGACGTCCATCAGGTGCTGAGAGGCTGCAGTGGCCCATGTGCGGCCATGCCACCCCTCACCCAGGCTTGCAACAGACACCCTGTGCAGTAGATCACCAGGCTGGAAAATGCCAGGACCAGGATTTTGAGCCCAGCCATCTGGCTGCAGAGTCTTTCTCTGACCCACCATGCCCTCCTGCCTCCTCCATGAGTTCTGAAGGGGTGACCATGTCTCTTGCTCCCCCACACCCACTTTCACATTAGGGGCGAACATGGAGGTTAAAAGCACCCACAGCGGGAAGCCGTTTGCCCTTAGGTATCCCAGCTGATGGCCGGTATGGGTACGGTCTGGTCAGGGATCTGTCCTAGAACAGGCTCTGCTGATTTGGGATTGAAGATCCTGGCTGGGCTCGGTGGCTCTCACCTGTGATCCCTATTTGGGAGGCTGAATCAGGATGATTGCTTGAGGCCAGGAGTTTGAGGCCAGCCTGGGCAACATAGACCCCGTCTCTAATTTAAAGAAGAAGAAAGATGCTGCCCCGGAAGGGTCTTTCTGAGGTCCAGATTGCCCACAGGGGGCTCTGAGGCTACCCACGAGAACCCCAGCAGGCTCACTCCTACGTTCTCATGAGGGCAGCCAGCCCATCTGCTGCCTCCTGGGTCTGCAGGTCTCAGGACTTTTCAGCCTTAAATCCAGTCCAAACCTGGACTGCCCACAGGGCTGTGCAGGCTTTGCCGAAGGGATCAAGGAGCCAATGGGGCTGAAATCCTGCTGTCCAGGTGCAAGCCTCACCGGCCTAGAGGACAGAGTGACTTTCTCTTACTGGTCAGAGGTGTTGCCTGCTAACTGAGCTGGACCCCACCCAAATAGGGATGCAGAGGCACCATGTGGGCTGGGGCTAAGCTTGCCCAAAGAAAGGCCAGACAGTCAGCCCAAGGTCCCTGGAGCAAGTGTCCTCCTGCCCGCTGGCCCTGGACCCGTTCACCTCTTCAGGTTCTCCAAGGTTACTTCTTAGCCTCAGGCAAACAGACCATGCTTTTTGGATTCTAAGTCAAGATTTGTAGGGACAAAGGAAGTGTTTTGATTTATGAATCTAGAAATAAGGAAATACTCATAGTTGAAGAGCATTTGCATTTTTCAGTTTTGAGTCGTTACAAAGTCATCATTTCCACCCTGTGGAATACTACTCATCGATGAAAAGGAACACACTCCTGATGCACACAGCTTGGATGGAGCTCAGCTGCAGTCTCCTAAATGAAAGAAGCCAGACTCAAAAGGCATCATGCTATATGATTCCACTCATAGGACATCTGGAAAAGGCGGTGCCTACAGGGACAAAAAACAGATGAGTGGTTGCCAGGAGCAGAGGTGGGGACGAGATTGACTACAGAGTGCGCAGGGAAGTTTTGGTGATGATTAAACTGTTCTAGATTCTCATTGTAGTGGTGGTTATACAATTGCATGCATTTGAAAGAAGACTGTATAACAATAAGGGCAAATTTTACTGTTTGTAAAATATACCTTAGCTTTTTAAGAAAAGAAAAAATTACATTTCCTTTTTAACATTACACGCCCGCTTTTTCCCCTTATTTTGACCTTAACATAAATTTGAATTATTAAAAAATTTCAGACCGAGTAAAGTTGGCTCATGTCTGTAATCCCAGCACTCTGGGAAGCCTCGGTGGGCAGATCACCTGAGGTCAGGAGTTCAAGACCAGCCTGGCCAACATGATGAAACCCCCTCTCTACCAAAAATACCAAAAAAAATTAGCTGGGCATGGTGGCAGGCACCTGTAATCCCAGCTACTCGGGAGCTGACGCAGAACAGTCACTTGAACCTGGGAGGCGGAGGTTGCAGTGAGCCGAGATCGCGCCACTGCACTCCAACCTGGGCAACAGAGCAAGATTCTGTCTCAAAGCAAAACAAACCAAAACCAAAACCAAACAAAACATATGAAATGATTCCTAACCTTATTTGCAATTAAATAAAGGAAAATCAACATAACCATGTGACATCATCTCCACCCTCCACTCCAGTGGAAAGAAGAAAATGGAACCATTGGAAGGGGTGGTCTCCGGGTCTCCCACCCGAAGTCTGGACATGGTAAGAGGTGTGGCCAATGGATGAAGTTTTTGGAGGGCAATTGTAAAGGATATCCCTTTCCATCCAGAGCCCACTGCGAGAAAAGCCTCTGAGGTGTGCACTGAGAATGATTTACTAAAATACCTGCACAAGAGCTTCAGTCCAGCACTGCCTGCAACTGCAGAAGCCTAGAAATGAGGTGCTCACCAATAGGGAAGAATTAGATCAGTTGCAGTCCATCCGCACAACTGAATGCTCCACGGTCATTATACGAATGGGGTGGAACTGTCTGCATGTGCCGAAATGAAACTGGGTCAGAAAAAGGAGCTGCAGCTCCCGGTGGATAGACCCATCCCTTTGGTGTAACTTTTTGAAAGCATAGACTTATCCTCACAGGTATGTGCACAGAAAACATTTCTGGAAACAGCAATCAAAAACCTATTAAATGAAATTGCCTTTGGCAAGAGACAGGTAGGGAGAAGGAGGATTTCACTTTTCATTTTGGACTTTTCTCTTCTGCTTGGATTTTGAATCATGTGCATGTGCATATTTTAATTTTTTAAAGGTCATCAGAAAATATCTAGGTGGTGAGATTTGAGGTCAATTTAATTTTCTTTTTCTACTCCTCTATTTTAAAAAGAATCAAAATCAATGTGTTTAAATGTTTCAAAACAAATCTTCCACTGCTCTGGGGATAAAGCCCGCAGTCCTGAGCATTACGCCCAGGAGGGAGTTTCTTGAGCCTTCACCTCCAACCTCCTCGCCCTGAACTCCCGGCCCCAACCCCAGCCAAACCCATCAACTTTCTACATCACAAGCCCTTGTGCTGTCTTACCTCTGGGCCTTTGCCTATGCTGTTCCATCTGCCTGGACGGCTCTTTCCCCTCTGGGTCATCCCTTCATTTGACCTTATGTTTCCTTTGGCTTGATGCCAGGTGTCTGCCAAGTGGTTGGTGGTATTGGCCTGCTCAGTGGCTCCCCCTGGCCTCACTTCCATACCCCCAATGCTCCTACTATGCTACCAGCCTCCCTCACTACTTTGCAACAGCCTTGAAGGTAAGGACGGGTCCTGGGTCATTGACAACGTCCAGGGCTGGGCTCTGTGCCTGACACGTAGTAGGTTTCGTCAACATTTGTTGACAGAACTGACAGATGACTGACTGAATAAATGAATAAGCAGTGGCACCCCAGGCTTATCCCTAAGCAGGCCTGTTTGTGGGGTGGGGCTCCTGGCGGGGCCCCAGACGCCGGGCCTGGGCACCTGCGGAGGCAACCTGGAGGGGCAGACACAGCCGCCGGCAGCAGAGCCGCCCGCTTGACTCCAAGGTGGCTTTTATTTCCTCTTCTTCAGGTGCCAAGTCCCTGAACAAATATTTTCCTGGAGTGGAAGAACGGCTTAGCTCCCAGCCTTAAGTGCTGGAAACACCGGCTGGGTAGGGCAGGTTCCAGGAACCAGAGGAAGCCGGGGTCTGGCTGCAGCTGGGGGAGGGGGTCCCGAGGGCTGCCCTCCAGGCAGTGCCCACTCTCCCGCTGTCTGAAGAGGGGGCCTGCTCAGCCCTCCCCGTCAGGCCCAGGGAAAGCTGCCACTTGCTTGCTCTGCTCAGCACGCAGCTGCGAGAGGCTTTTGCCCTGGGCCTCTTTGCCCATAAATCAGAATCCTCTGGGATTCTGAAGAAAACGTAGACCATGTGGGCCTCCCTCATTTTTGCTGAAAAAGCTACAGTGAGATTTAAAGGAACTAATTAGAATCTCAGAAGCCCTTTTATAAGCATTTTTTCTTCCCTTTAACTTTCTTATTGAGAAATAACATACACAGAGTGCACTCATCTAAGTGTATAGCTTGATGATTTATTTACATATATGTTCACCCTTGTAATCACCACCCACATCAAGCCTGAGAACATTTCCGCACCCCAGGTTTTTTGTGTCTCTGCCTAGTCAATACCACACCCTCAGCCCGAGAAACCCACTGGCTTCTATTATCATCAGTTAGTTTCGCCTGTTCCTGAACTTCCTACAAATGGAATCATGCAATGCCGGCTTTGTTGTGTCTGGCTTCTTGTGCTTAATAGATACGCCCTTGATGTTCATCTCTGTTGTATCTGTGTCTGTGGCTTGTCCCTTTTTGCTGCCGAGTAGTATTCCACTGTGTGAATACACCACAATTCATGTATCTATTCTCACCATCAAGAGCATTGGGCTGTTTCTGTGTTTGAGCTCTGATGAATAAAGCTGTTACGTGCATTCTTATGCACACCATTCAGCAGACATACGCTCTCATTCTGCTCGGATCACAGGATAGGTATACGTTTAGCATTAGTAGGTATTTCCAAGTAAGTTTCCAAAGAGCTCCTATCAATTCTCACTCCCTCCAACAGCCTAGGGACATCTCCCCACACACGACATTGCCCATCCCTACATGCAGCTTTTCTGGTGGTAGGAGGTGGGTGTGGTGGTGACTTGCACTGTTAAAAATCTTCTAGCCAGGCACAGTGGCTCACGCTTGTAATCCCAGCACTTCGGGAGGCCAAGGCAGGTAGATCATGAGGTCAGGAGTTCAAGACCAGCCTGGCAAACATGGTGAAACCCTGTCTCTACTAAAAATACAAAATTAGCTGGGTGTGGTGGCACACACATGTAGTCCCAGCTACTCAGGAGGCTGAAGCAAGAGAATTGCTTGTACCCGGGAGGCAGAGGTTGCAGTGAGCCAAGATGGTGCCACTGCACTCCAGCCTCAGCAACAGAGCGGGACCCCATCAAAAAGAAAAAAAATCTTCTAAATGTTGCTTGAGTTCCAGAGCAGGGTAGCAGTAGCAGCCAGCCTCAATGAGCACCCCAAAAGCAGAGCCTCCTAGGTGCAGTGAACCCCTGAATCCCATGCCTCCTGCCAGGCTGCCTAAGAAAACATCCACCCTCCAGGAGCACCCAGGGTGGCAGGAAGCCAGAGATACCTGCTGTTATGTGGCAAGAGGTGCCCCAGAGGCACGACCCAAAGTTATGAGGGCACAAAGGACTCGTACCTCTCCCACCCTTGAAGGTGAGCAGGTGTGGGGCGGGCCTGCTGAGGACCTGCGCTGGGGCACATGCAAATCCATCCTTGCACATGTGCACACCACGACTGGGTGCGGCTCCTGTACTGGGGAGGGGCAGCGGGGTTGCGGGGCGGGAAGAAGGGAGAAAGCCGGGGAGGGCTGGTCTCGTGGCCAGGCAGAGCCAGCAGAATGGGACCCACCAGCTCCAACAGCTTTAGGGCCTGTGGACGCAAAGCAGTTTCTAAGCCCTCTAGGCCCCTCACTCATTCAGCTTCGAGTGCCAGCGGCTCACCTCCTCCCGAGGCAGCCCAGCCTCCTTTCTCTTCTGCCAGGTTGGAGAGAAGGGGCAGGGGGCGAGGGTGATGGGGGTGAGGGAGAAGGCGCCTCAGCAGAGGGGGCACAGTTCTGGTCCCGGGGCTCCTCTAAGCAGTCGGTACCTGCAGACCCATTTAAAAAACTCTTTCTCCCAGATGCTGTGGGGGGGCCCGCACACCAGCAGTGCCTCACCTGGGAGGGAGCCTGAGATGGCCCACCTCAAGGCCCAGCTCTGGGACTACTGTCCCTTCCGCCCTAGATGGCCCGCTCAGAGCATAGCCTCATCCCCTGGCTCCCCTGTGGGAGAGGAAGGAGAAGCAGGGGCACGCTGCCCAGGTGCTGCCAGTTTTGCCTCTTATCAGCCCCTCCTCACCACCCATCCTACACAGTCATCAACCCTCACCTCTGCTCCGTGGCCAGGCCTCGGCCCCCCAGCCCTCTGCATCTTCATCTTTCCTGCAGCCCCTCAGAGGCACACCTCTCCCTTGTGGCCAGCCCCACTGCTCTGCATTCCAGCCTCTCCCTCCTGTACCTGCCCACACTTCACATTCTCTACTGAAATCCCTTCCCCGAGTGAGAGGCTGACTTGAATTTGTCCTTCCAGACTGAGTTCAACTACCCTCTGGCACCTCCTGATCCGGACACTATGCAGATGAGGTGCCCTGTCACCCTGCAGCCCACACAGTTCTGTCATTGACACCACTCTGTCACTGTCTGCTCCCTCTGGCCACAACCTCCCGGAGAGCAGGGAGCAGAATAGAAATGCCGGGTCTTTATTTTGGCTATGAAAAAACATATCCCGAGCAAAACCCCTAAGGCGAGCGAGGCAAAAAATGCAATTTAAAACAGAAGCCGGCTGCATATTAAGAGTTCAGCATGATCTGAGAGATGGTGGCTCATGCATTTAGAAAATAACTTGGAAGGCCGGGCGCGGTGGCTCACACCTGTAATCTCAGCACTTTGGGAGGCCGAGGCGGGCGGATCATGAGATCTAGACCATCCTGGTGGGGAAGAAATGGTCCCTCCTGCTCTGCATGACCAGGCCATGCCTGGGGTCTAGGGTCAGGGGCTGACCTGCACCAGGGCCAGAGTGGGCCAGCAGCCTGGACAAGGCTGCTCCAGGACACTGGGGACCCCTGCGGTACACTGTGCTTCCTCAACCTCCAGGTCTTTCACTGTCATTCTTCCCTACTCGGCACATGATTTTTTTAGATCTCTGGCACTTAAGACTGTTGCTAGTGAGTATACAGAAACCACAGTGAGCAAACAATAAATAGCAAGCTTTGGAACTCAGCAGGGAGCCCATCATGTCCTTGAGGAAGGGAATGATGTAGCTGGAGCCTTACAGAACAAGGACTGCTGGGCAGGAGGGCCAAGAGCCCCAGGAGGGGGAAGGCGAAATGCTGAATGCCTGCCTGCACAGGGGGTTGGGGGTGGAGGGACCAGCATGAATTCTGCTCTTCTGTACCAAGCCAGAGCATAGCCCAGAACCAGGCTCACACCCCAAGGCAACAGGGCAGGACAATGCCAGGCCAAGAAGAGACTCAACCACCACCACAGCAGCCATTGCCCGAAATGACAAGTACCGTTTATTGCCGTTACACAAATGGACCCAGCCTCTGGCTTGGGCACCGTCCCACAGACCCGCAGATGAGCATGGTCAGCCGACCCCTTTCCCCACTCCCAAGTCATGTGCAGTCATACGCTCCAGGCAGAAAGTCGCAGTATCGAATACCAGGCACAGGCTCCCTTCGCTTGGCGGTGCATCTCTGATCCACAGACTGGCCCCTGTCTCTGAGTGGCCAACAGAGCCGCTGAAACGTTGTCAAATAAGCCAGTGCAGGAGTCTCCAGGAGCCCTGGGCTGGGGGCCTCTGGCCTCTGCAGCAGGGTGGGAGGAGGGTGTCCAAGGTATCTGCGGGGCAGGCTTCAGCTCCACACCTCCGCCGGGACCACAGCCTCAGGTCAAGCTGTGCTGGGGCCATCCACCTTCCTTTGCGATTTAGAAGATGGGGCTTGAAGCTTGGCAACACAGAAGTTGACATCAGCCTTATAAAACCTTGGCTGAACCTACCGACCTCCAGAAGAATTTCGGCCGAAACAAAAAAGCAAATACACAGAGGGACCCTGGAACCAGAATCCCTCCCCATGGGAAAGACAAAGGCACAGAGATGCGAGCCAAGTTTCCCAACACGATGGTGTTTGCAGAAAAGTCCAGTCACGTCCACACACAGCACAGAGGCAAGAAGTGAAGGCAGTGGCATTCACAGGACTACTTTATATTAAAGTTTATTACACTTGGAAAATCTACTGTACAGGGAAAAACCCATTGGATTAAGTAGAGTTTTGCCAAAAGCAAAAGACTATCACTCTTTGGAAAATATTCCTGATTCCAGCCCAGGGCCCAGGGCGGGGCCGCAAGAGCTAAAGGAGAACCTGGCCTTGGATGGAGGCACTCAGAGCCAGCTCTGCCCAAGATGCCCCTTGTCAATTTCCAGGAGGAAGAAGCATCCCTCGGAGACGGCGCCACAGGCAGGATGGGCATGGTCTGCAGGAGGATCTCCAGGCCCCTGCCTCCCGCCCTACAGTCCTCTGTCCGTCTGAAAGCTGAGCCGCCAGCATTCACTTCTCACACGGACTTCTCCAACGTGGCAGCAGCCCAGGCCTCAGCATGGCCCTGAGCTCATGGATGCAGGCACGACTGCTCAAAAGAGGCGGTGGCCCCAGGGCAGCCTGGACTGGCCAGCCCGCCAACAGACTACCAGAAACGGGGCCACCACATGGACAGTCCATACCCTGTTGCATACATGAGCGACAAACTCAGAGACAACACACAATCTAAGCCTATGTTTTGGCTTCCACATTTGGTTCTCCTAGATAAAAGAAAAAAAAAAGTTTAACCCTGATGCTGTCTCCTGACCATAGACTAGGGAAGCAAGATGGGGGATACCGAATCAACTTACTTATCTCAGAAGTAACAAAGTCTACTGGGCTATGAACAAAGAACTAGGGGAAACATGTGCAAAAACAAGTTGATATCTAGATTAGACCTCCCCACAGAACAAAGCAGACTCCTGTCTCCTGCCACTTAGAGGCCATGCCCCCCCCAAGATGCTTGGTCCTACCAGTAAGTGCTATAGATGTGTGAGCCCCAAGCCCCACCTGCAGGATCTTCCAGCCACAGGAGGCCATTTAGGTCCAAAGCAGTCAGATCTCCCTCCCCTCCAGAACTGGGCCTGGGGAGGGGCTGCTTCAGTTTGGAGAAACCGAGTCAGAATGGTGTGACGCCAGGTGCTGGCTGTGGTGGAAAGGTCCTATGCGAGAAACCCCTGGTGCCCCAAGTCAGGCAGAAGTCAGAGAAGCAGAGTGGAGCTCCCAGCACACCCCAGGACTCCGTGGGCAGGAGTAGCCAGAGGGACTGGAGTGCTAGGGAGGTGGCCTGGTGGCAGGGGAGGCCAGGGCCTGCAGTCCTTCAAGGAAGAGGCAAGTGGGGGCCTAGTGAGTGGCAGGGCGGAGGGGGCACATGGCTCCCGCGTCAGGCATAGAACTCCTCCTGCTTGGTGGGCTTCTGGTAGGCCCCGCCGTTGGCTTGTTTTGGCTCCTCCAAGGAGTAGCTGCCTTCGTCCTTCTTCTTCATGCGGTACAGCATGAAACCAACCAGGCACACAGCAAAGATGAGCCCCACGAGGCCTCCGGCAATGACTCCTAGGGTGGGCAGGCGGGGCCAGCTCAGCTCAGCAGCTCCTTGGGCTCTGCCACAGACCCTCCCCCAAGCGGTCACCTTGGCTGTGGTCAGCCCCACCCCTACCCCATAGCAGCAATTCACCCCCCAGCCACCGCCCTGAGAGAAAACTCACCTCCCAGCACCTCCTTCCTGTCCAGGAGGCCCTGTGAGGCCCCTGTGGCCCCCTGATCCATGGGAGATTGGTTCCGGTGGTCAGGCTCCACAACCACTACAGCCGTGCTCTCCCCGGAGGTGTCAAAGGTGAAGTCCTGTGGGAGGGCAGGGGCAGATTGGGTTGGCCTAGTCACTGCCAGCAGCAGCAACCAGCTCCACTGCCAGACCCAGAAGCAGTTCCTGCCTCCCTGATCTTCGCCACCACCCAACTCAGATGCACCCAAACCAGGACCGTGCCAGGCCTTCCTGCCACATCAACTCTGGACCCTGGCTGGATCATGGCATAGATATCACGAAAAGTGATAGAAAGCACACATTTTTGTTTGGAAATAAGCAGGCTTATTTTAGTGTAAAGTGTAAAATCCCCACGAAGCTGTAAGATACATATAGGATGGCCGGGCACGGTGGCTCACGCCTGTAATCCCAGCACTTTGGGAGGTTGAGGCGGGTTGATCACGAGGTCAAGAGATCGAGACCATCCTGGCCAACATGGTGAAACCCTGTCTCTACTATAATACAAAAATTAGCTGGGTATGGTGGTGAATGCCTGTAGTCACACCTACTTGGGAGGCTGAGGCAGGAGAATTGCTTGAACCTGGGAGGCGGAGGTTGCAGTGAGGCGAGATTGAGCCATTGCACTCCAGCCTGGCGCCTGGCAACAGAGCAAAACTCTGTCTCAAAAAAAAAAAAAAAAAAAAAGGATACATATAGGACTTGGTATAACATTCACTCTTTCAGCAGGGGCTGCAAGTTTGCTGTAAGTTTGGGGAGCCCTCTCGTGGGTGATATTTAAGGGCACTTTTGCTCTGATCTCACAATTAGTCTGTCTTGCTCTGGTCGAGGCTCTGGGAGCAGGGAAAGGTGGGCCCCTGTGCCCTGTCTTCCTGATGAGGAATACAAGATGCCTGCAAGGCACAGATGCAGGACCTGCCGGGTGCCAGGCATTAGGGCCAACCTGCCCATTGGGCGCCCAATGTCCCAAGGAATGCAGAGGCCACTCACCGGCTCCCCAGATCCCTCTGCTGCTGGGAGCTGACTGGAGGATCCATCCTCAGCAGCCTTCTCGGTGGCAGAAGGACCTCCATCCTCTGTGCGGGGAGTGTGAAGGTCAGGTTGGCTGGGTCCTGCAGGAGCTGAGGTCTCATGGTGGCCAGGCTGCATGTCCCTATGGGAGTGGGAGGTGGTGGGCTCCTGGGCCTCGGTGGCTCTGGCCGTTGAGGCCCGATGAGTGGCTGGGAGCTGTGTGGTCTCCCTGGGTGGGAGGGTGGCCTCCTGCTCCCGGGCGGTGAGGTCAGGCTCTGCTTCCAGCAGGACTACGGCCTCTCCCTCCTTGGGCCCCTCTTCAGCCGGCAGGGTGGAGGTAGAGGCAACTGTGGCCTCCAGGCTGGTGGCCTCCAGAGCCGTGGGAGTAGCTGTCAGGAGCCACATGTCCTTCCAGGTGGAGGGGGTCTGCTGTAACAAGGTGTTATCTTGCAGAGCACCTGCAGGACCAGAAGCAGAGTGTGTTGGGACGGGGGAGGCCCCAGAGCACCTGGGCCCGCCAAATTCAGGCTGCAAGGGAGACTGTGCCTAGACAAGGCAGCTGAAGCTAAGCTCCTTGGAAAATGGACAAGCAGAGCTGCCCCTTCCCACTGTGTGTGTCCAGGGGCAGCCTGGTCTCTGGAGCCATGAGACAGGCGCCTAAGCCACCTGGGAAGGAGCTTCCCTGAGACCATAGGAATGGGGTGGGCATCCCTCAGGGGCATAACTACTTCAGTTATCCTACTTAGCCCCAGGGCACACATCTCTCTGGCCCCTCCCTGGAAAACCACCCCCCACACACACTCCAACAACAGATATCCTGCCTTGCAGCTCTCTGGCCTCTGCCTCCGTCACTTCCCCAGGGATGACCTCAGCCTCCTTCCTTAGCCCTCACCCATCTTCTGAGGTCCACTCAAGAGCCACCTCCTCTGGGAAGCCTCCCTGACCACCTCCAGCTCACGGACTTCTCTCCCCCAGCTAAAGGGGAAGTTGGGAAGGGAGCCTGGATGGAAGAGCTACACCCCAGCAGGCTCTGTACTGCCTTACAGCTCGATGAGCTTATTGGGTCAAGGTATTATTCCCATTTTACAGATGAGAAAACAGAGGCTCAGGAGTCAAATAACCTTCTGAAGGGAGTTCCAGAGGTTTCCTAGTGAATACAGGTATTCCTAGTGAACATGAGCCTGTGTGCCACAGGCAGCCCTGGGGCCTTCTGGAGCCCACAGCCTTCACCTCACCTCTGAGCATGATTTCTCCTTAACCAGGCAGCTCACAGACCCCATTCCTCTCCTCAGCATTACCCTTTGAAGCCAGCTGGGTGGAGATGGGGCAGGCAGGGCGCACTCAGTACATGCTCAATAAACATAGGAGACTGCCTGCCCGCTGCCCCCAGCCATGACCTGTTGCTGTATTGGGTGGGGCCCCCGAGACAACCTCACCTGCACCTGAGCCAGAGAAGTTGTCAGAGTCATCCCCAGAGCCATCTTGATCTTCAGGTGGCAAATTAGTAGCCACAATTTGCTGGAAAAGGATCAGAACATGGTATGAGTAGATCTTGGCTGGGACTCTGCCGCTCCTGGGTCCTCTCCTAGAGAGCTGAGTGGACTCACCCCACCCTGTGCCGCACGGGCGCACAGGGAGAAGCCTTCTCGTGTGGCTCCAGGACCCTCAGCTTCGGGCAGCACTTTGGTCCCCACGCCCCAACCCCTGATGCTACAACACAGCCTTGTGCCGGGTGCGGGGATACGGGGCACAAGAGAGCGGGCAGGGCCCTCACCCCAAGAAGCTCAGTCTGGTGAGGGAGCTCCAGACCTCTCAGAAGGGCAGACAGGGAGCTGTTATTGGGAACAGAGGCTGTAGCCCCCATGGGAGCCCATCAGCCCACCCTACACTGAGAACCAGCTCTTGGGGCCGTCAGACAGGGAACGCCGGGGTCAAAGACTGCCGACCCAGCCCCACTAGGGGCTTTTGAAAAACCCCAAGAACAATCTCAGGACAAGCTAGAGGCAGAGAGGCAGGCTCTAGGCATGCTGGCCCCCAGATGTGGACACCGAGGGTGACACGAGGGGCAGGGCTGGGCTGGGCACAGGGAGCTGTCTGTGCCGGGGCAGGTCTGCCCATGCAGGGCAACCCCAGGCCTGGCCCCAGCGCACCTTCCCACACTCAGCCCAGTTCCCATCTACAGTGAAGACTGGGTGCAGGCCCTCTGGTCAGAGTATTGTCCTCCTTGGGGAAGGAAGGACAGGGTGCCCCTCGGGCAGGGGACATATAAGGCTAATCTGGAAGGGGCCCTGCACTGAGAAGGCGCCAGTTAAGTGGGCTGTGGGCCTGGGGTGGGTCCTGCTTGCAAACAGCAGCCCCAGGAATGCCGTCCGCATGCCCAGCTCCAAGAGGCTGCAGGAAGGGGCCAGAGGGTAAACATACACACCTCTCCCCAGTTCCCGAGGCCGGGGCTGACTGGCAAGACCGGGGGCAGGGGCGGGGGGGCAGGATCACACCACACACAGTGAGCAGGCCTGTGCAGAGCCCTGGTCTGCAGGGAGGGCAGAAGGTCAGGACCGCCTCTGCCCTTCACACTGGCCCCAGGACCTCAGGTAGGGAAGGGAGAACCCAGCAGCCAGGTGGCAAGAAGCATGGCTTTGAGAGCCCTATTCAGCCGCGAGACTTAGACCCAAAGACCCCACTCACCACACAGTCTATCTTGAGAGGGCCCCAGTGTCTGGGACCAGAACAAAGAATGAATAAAGATGAACAGCATGGTCCAGTGCGTGAGCTCTAGGGACTGTAGACCCTGCCACTCACTAGAAGCATGGTCCAGGGAAGTCATTAAGCCTCTTATGGCTTTAGTCTCTCCATCAGTAAAATGGGGAAATAATAACATCTACATTCAGGACTGCTGCAAAAATTCAATGAGGCTATGCCTAACACAACCTGGCACATAGTAGGCACACACAAACAGTGGCCATTGTCTAACTAAGGGAGCCTCAGATGCCAGCAGGCCTGCCTAGAAAGAGGGTGAAAGAGAGGGAGACAGGGTTTCATGAGAAGAGGGGGGCAGGAATCAGTCAGTTCATCAGGACCCTCTGCACTGACTTGCCAGAGGGGGCCCGCCTGAGGCTGGGCTCCAAAGGAAAAGGGCCTCCTCAGCCCAAGAGGCCTCGCCAGGCCCTGACCATAGGCCCACGAGTGTCACTCCTGGGTAGCACAGAGCAGGGAGGGACAGACAAGACCTCCCGCCTCCCGAGGCAGTCAAGCAGTCAGTTGTAGATGGAGGCTCTACATCCAGGGGCCTAGGTCAGAGGGAAGCGTCAGACACGTGTAGAAACCAGAAGGTCAGAAATAACACAGAACTTCCTTTGAAAGTACAAAAGCAAAACTGTACCTTCCTTCCCTCAAGAGAAAGGTTTTGACCCTAGAAGGCCCTTCATGGCCCATCTACAGTGAACAGTCATATTCCACCAAGGCTCATCTACCATGAACAGAGTCCACCAAGGCCTATCTACAATAAGCAGTCATTGGCCAGGCACAGTGGCTCACTCCTGTAATCCCAGCATTTTGGGAGGATCGCTTGAGCTCAGGAGTTCAAGACCAGCCTGGCCAACATGGTGAAACCCCTTCTCTACTAAAAATACAAAAATTAGCCAGGCATGCTGGCGTGTGCCTATAGTCCCTGCTACTTGGGAGGCTGAGGCAGGACAATTCCTTGACTCCAAGAGGCGGAGGTTTCAGTGAGCCAAGATCACGCCACTGGCACTCCAGCCTGGGTGACACAGCGAGACTCCGTCTCAATCAATCAATCAATAAAAACAAACAGTCATAGTCCATGCTCCCCCAGCGTCCACACAAGGCCACATTTGACTACACCATCTCCACCTGGTGCTGCAAACACCAGTGCTGCCCCACAGAGCTTTGAAGCTGCCCTGGCCTCCCTCAAGCCTGTCCCTTCATCAACAAAGAATACTGCCCGCCAGGGGGACACAGAGTGGGTACCCCCGCCCATACTCACTGAGATCATGGCTTCACTCTCACCCAATAACTCTGCCCTGCCCTCTCCTGCTGCACCACCCCCCTCAAGAGAAAGCTGGAGATGCGGAGGAGATGGGGCGAGGCATTGGCACTGCGACCCCATGTGCCTCTGCTGCGTCATAAAGAGCACCAAATCTTAAAGCAGAAGTCAGCCACTGGATCCCTGCCTCATTCAACAGATGAGGTAACCAACGCCCACAGAGCAGACACGCACACTGGGGCCCCTGTATTACCTGGGAGGCACCGCCCAGTGAGACCCAGGAACGCCAGGGAGGCCCCAACAGGCTAACAGGTTCCCAAGAGCAGGGCTTCTCTCCTGACCAGACAAGCATTTCAGTCTGCCGGGTCCCTAGAAACAATTTGTTCCGGTAGCTCTGCCGGCTTATCCCTCTGCAATCTTGTTTACACAACAAGCTCTTAAACAAACGTCTTCTCCACTGAAACCAGCTCCCTGGCCTCCGGGGGCCTCTCCCCTCTCTGGGCCTTTGGTCTCCACTAAGGGGATAGGCTAGAGAGACTTCCCAAATCTTCTCCAGCTTAAACTTTCGGTGACAGCCCCTCAGATGAGAAAGTAAGATTTCAGCCCCCTGGGGAGGAAATTAGCAGAAACTGCTGAGTTTGAACTTGGAATACCAAGGTGCCAGCTGACTCCACAGTTTTTGGTGAGGCTTCCGGTTTCCTTTAGCAGACCTGGTGTGCTGACAGCCTGCAACACACTGCCTCCAGGCCTCCTGGGCAGCTCCCTTAGCATCATCTCCAACTGGGTGCTTCTGAGGCTGCTTGGCCACTGCTCAAGGCGGCTCAGGAACAGGTAGCCTCAGCTTGGAGCCCACCTCATGCCCTGACCAGGAAGGCAACAGGCAAACCAGCCTTTAACCTCTGTTAAGTCCCAGAAAAACCAACTGTTCTTAGAACAAATCAACAACTTCATGTGAGGTAAGGTCTAGGCTTCCACTCGTTCTGTTTGCTCAAAGCAAGGGACGCCCTGCCCCTTCCCCACCCACAGCAGAGACCCTAGAAGTTCATTGATTAGAAAGCCCAAGGTTTGGCTTGCCTGGAAGCTTGGGGATCAAGGGGCAGCTGCCAGGAGTCTAGGGACAGGGAATAAGAGAAGAACGGTCAGGTCAGCCCATCTCCATCTCAGCTACATTGGTCTCCAGGCCACACCCCAGGGACCCTGGAGAGTCCTGGAGTCAGGGCTCTGACCCAGCAAGAAAGAGGGTGTGAAGAAGTGAAGCCTTCTCTGAGGCTGGAAACACTTTCCACTCATTCCTTTCTCATCCCTACAACTCCCCTGCAGATGAGGCAGCAGGGCAGGGATCACTGTCTCTAACAGATAAGGACTAGAGCCTCTGAAAGGCGAGGGACCTGCCCAGGGCTACCCAGACACTACACCTTCCTGTGCAGCACAGCTGCTCTCCTCACCTGCCATCCCCTTCTTTCTCCCCAGCCCTACCAGCTGAGCCTGTGGGTTTTAAGGGAAACCCATTTAAGACTCCTCAATGGGACAGAGCTTCACTGACTAGGAATCACTGAGCCTGCCCCAGTGGTGAAGCTACCCAGGGACCAGCCCACACTTGCGAGGTAGAGAGGGAATGGTGTGGACCAGAACAGGACCTGTGCCACCAGGGACGGGGAGTTATCATCACTGGCTGCCAGCCACTCCAAAGAGCACATCTGGAGTCTGTGGGCAGAGGGCTGGCAGAGAAGCTTCCACAGGCAGCCTCAAGCTAACTGCCAGCTGTCATTCCCAAAGCAGAAGTAAAGAGGGCCACCCTCCTTGGCAACCTCTGTCTCAGCAGAGCCCCTTGCCCCGGAGAGTACTAGGGCCAGGCCTTGAAGCCCCTGACCCAGGAGAAGATAAGGGGCTGGGGCTGAGGGACAGCAGTGCTGCAGCTCCTCTGCAAAACAGCTCAAAAGTGCCTTGGGTGCATTAGAAGCCAGGATGTCCAGTGGGCATCTCAGACAGGTTCAAGGGAGGGTGGCAGGCCCAGTCACTAACCTGACAGACTGCCCATCCACCCCTACCTCATTAGCCTGAGGCCACAAGGTCAGAAGGCCTTTGGTTTCCAGCCCGTACTCTGAATCACTGACATGGGTCACCTGCTGCTTAAAGTGAGTGATGGGTAAAACCCAAACTCCTTAAAAAGCATTATTGATGGAGGGCGAGGTGGCTAACATCCGTAATCCCAGCATTTTGGGAGGCGAAGGCAGGTGGATCACCTGAGGTCAGGAGCTCAAAACCAGCCTGGCCAACATGGTGAAACCCCATCTCTACTAAAAATACATTAGCCAGGCGTGGTGGCGCACGGCTGTACTCCCAGCTACTTGGCAGGCTGAGGCAGGAGAATCACTTGAACCCGGGAGGTGGAGGTTACAGTGAGCCGAGATCACACCAGAAGCTTTGAGAGAAAAGAGAGAAGAAATAGTCTAGTCCTGTCCCGGAAGAGCTCTCAGCCACCCAGGACATATGGCCAGGTGTCCGGCTCCAGAGGGATTGAAACTGGGGGACCTTCAGAGGCTGGAGTCCAGAGGGCTGCCCTAAGGAGGGTACTAGGGCCAGGCCTTGATGCCCCCGACCCAACCCAGGATAAGACAATGCTTATCCTGGGCACTAACTTGGGCAGCATGGGGGGCCTCTGATTCCCAGTCATCCTGTGGTGGAGTAGGAAAGAGAAGCTGACCTGTCTGCTGTACCTGCCCCGTGCGGTCATGAAATCCCCGGCTTCTGTGGGAGCCGAGTCACTGAATCAATAAGCCCCATTAGTCACAAACCAGGGATAAAGAGCTGCCCCTTATCAAAAGAGCTGGGTCACGGCCTTTCACAAGCAGCCTGGACCAGGGGCTGTGGAGCTGACTCTGGGACCTATTCCAGGAGCCCAGGCTGCGAAGTCAAGAGGCAGGAGGACCCGTGGTCATGGCAGGCTGGACACCCACCCTCCCCATCCCCACATTCCACACAATGGCAAATGTCCTCAGGAGGCTTGAAACAGGGTCATAGTTGTTTAGAAATCTTTTTTTATGGCTGGGTGTGATGGTTCACACCTGTAATCCCAGCACTTTGAGAGGCCAAGGTGGGCAGATCACAAGGTCAGGAGTTTGAGACCAGCCTGACCAACAAGGTGAAACCCAATCTCTACTAAAAATACAAAAATTAGCCAGGGGTGGTGGAGCATGCCTGTAATCCCAGCTACTCAGGAGGCTGAGGCAGGAGAATCGCTTGAACCTGGGAGGCGGAGGTTGCAGTGAGCCAAGATCGCGCCACTGCACTCCAGTCTGGGCGACAGAGCGAGACTCCATCTTAAAAAAAAAAAAAAAGAAATCTTTTTTACCCCCTCGGTTTCTCGTTCAGATCTACAAATGTAAGGAAAACAGGCTAACTCTCCCCTCCCCTAGACTTCAGAACTTGGGGGCTGAGGTCTCTGAGCCTCAGAGCCCCAGCCTTCACCCCAACCTCTGCATCAAGACACCATACTGGCTGAGGGTGATATCCAAACATCCAAACCATTACCTGCATCCAGACTGGGGGCTCTCAGCTTCAGGGTCTCTAAGCACCACCAGGAGACCACTACAAATGAAGTCTTCCCAGTTCCCCACCCAGAAGCTGACTCTGCCATTCACAAGCCCCAGGTCCTGTAGCGTGGGTCTTCAGACTGCACTTTGAAAACAATGAAGAGAGGAAAAGGCAGCTCCCAGAGTGGCCCAGCCTGGGGGAAGGCAAGAGCTGGCTTCACTTGAGTCCAGTGTTCAAAGTCAAGGCACTGAGTAGCAAGACAGCCCCGTGAACAAGCTCTAGTGGCAAAGGAACCGGGGAAAGCCCAGCAGTGTCCTCTCTGCATCTCCAACACGTCCACTGGCACAGACAGCACACCATGGTGGCGGGCTGGCCTCCCTCCCCCAGGGGCTGAGGACCCACTGAACATCGAGGGGCACCTATATGACTGGGAAAGTATCTACTTGAAGCTGAGCTGAGGCTCCTTCCTGCCTGGGGCTAAGCCCCCTGCCTTCCCACCAGCCGGCCTGGCTGGACCCAGCGAGGGGAGCAGGAGAGAGCTGCAGGAGCTAAGAGGCAAGTCGGCTCCAGAGACGAAGGCGGGGCCTAGAGGGCAGCATAGGCTGCAGGGGCTGGGCCTGCTCCTCCAGGGGTAGCAGTGGGAGGACACGGAAGAAAAAGCTGCAACAGCCCCTCCCAGTCCCACTGCCTTCTGAACGCTGCTGTGCCCCTGGATCTGCAGCTGCCCTCCCTCTGTGGGGAGACCTATGACCCTCTCCTTCAGCCTGGACTGAAACGGCGTAAGCACTGAGCAGGCAGGTCAGACCAGAGCACCCAGGAACAAGGGTCGCCGGGAAAGGGCTAGAATCCACCACGCGGTTCCTGTGCTGGGGACCTGGGCAGCTCTCAGCCTCCCTCTAGACCTGTTCCCCACCTTGACACCAGAAGGGGCTTGGTGGATAATGCTAAACTGCCTTATGGCCGACAGGCTGGCCCTGCCAGCTTCAGTGCCTGGTGCTGCTCTGGGAACTGGACAGGGGTTCTGTTCCCCAAGACTCACCAAATGCCCCCTCCTCAGGTACCCACCACACGGACCACCAGAGGGTGGCCCAGGGAGAAGGATCAGGTCCAGCATGGGGATGGTCTGGTGATAGTTTGGTCTCTGTCCCTAAATTACTGGATGTTGCTGGAAACACCTTGCCTCAAGTTGCCCATCTGTACCACGGGGGTTTGGCCGAAACGCTGGGACCTGTGGGAGTAGGCAGGAGGGCAGGGCCACAGGCCAGGAGACACTGGGCTCCGCCAGCCTCAGGGCTGTGGAGGAAGTGCTCACTAAGGCCTGTTTCCTAACTCAGGAGCCCGGAAGGCACAGCCCGCCAGGGAGAAAGGCTGAGGCCGCAGATCAGGTCTAGGCCCCAAGACCCGAAATCTCCCCCACCAAAGCCATTCCCAGGAGGGAGGGGCCTCACCAGTGCCTCAAGGCAGCATCAGCATTTCCGGTGACAGGCACAGCAATTTATCAGCTCACTGGCTCTCTACTGAGAAGCAGGCAAGCTGGGGCCTGCTGAGGATATGACAGGCAGGGAGTGATGGGCACGGCCCAGGGCAGAAGGGGGACAGAAATGGGCAGGAAGAGGAGGGTGTCCCCAGCAGCATTTCCGAGGGGAGGAGCACCTTTCAGGGACACCCTAGATGGCACCCCCTACACACAGCCCCACGCTGCCACTCAGAGATGGACCCCTCACTGGGCTGGGGGCTTCCAGGCCAGGGCTGGGGTGGAGGAACAGCATTCACACTTGGCCTTCAAGACCGCTTTCGGTAACATTTTCCATGTAATGTGATGTCAGGGCTTTACAGGTGGGAAACCTGAGGTCAAGGTCGCAGACCCAAGCCTCCTGGCCCTGGGCCCTCTGCCCTGTACCGCACTGCCTGCTCACAGTACACCTGGGGCGTTTATTGAAAGATGAGGGATCCTGGCAGCCCCATGCCAGCTCTGATGCCCAAGCCAAACCAGTGGTGCCCCCAGCACCCTTCCACAGAGCCTGCCTCGGCAGCCCACATGCCAGGACTGGTCTCAGAACAGGCTCAGCTGAGGGCTGGGTGTGGAGCCGCAGAGCTGGGAGACCAGTTCCTCTGCTTTTCTCCACCTGGCAGAACCCGGGCCAGGCCAGGCAGGGCAAGATTTCACCCAGGCAGGCATTAAGCAAGACAGCCCAGCCCAGGCCCTGCAGCCTCAGAACCCAGTACCGCTCTGGGAGCCAGACAAGGGGTCTGTCTCCCAAGACTTGTCAAACATCCCCTCCTTAGGGACATACAGGGACACTTGACTACACTGACTCGGTATCATCACCCTCAGCTTCCCAAGGAGAGTCATGGCCTAGGCAGGATGCCAGAGATATCCTAAATCAAGGTGACTATGGGGCAACGGGCACCTCATGGAGACAGAGGGGGCAGGCAAGCCTCCAGGGCGCTATCCCTCCCGCAGCCCTGGCTGCCCCTAAGGAGCCCACCAAGGCCAGAATCTCAGCCAAAATTTCCCCAGTCGGCCCCTACTGGGAAGCCCAGCCCTGTCAGTCCCCAGGGAGTCCCTGGAACAGGTATCCACCAGGCCTGGGGACTGGTCACCTCTGCCATATGGACTTCTAGGGACATCCTCCCCTTGTACTTGCTAAATAAAGTGTCGTCAAGTTTCACAGAGGCAGAAACTGCAGCCTTTGACACACCTGCAGCCAGCCAGGGCTCCAGCTGTGTGTGAAGGTGGGGGAGGGGAACAAGCTCCAACTTTATTACCGAAATCTCCTCTATCAGTGTCCCTGTCCTTGCACTATATCTCCTTGAAAACAAGTCTTCTGGGAGGGCTAAAGGGTGCCGGCACTCACACTACAGCATAAATCACTTCCAGGTGGGGACGGGCTAACTCTGGAACTGGGGCACCGAGGGTGGGTGGGAGGGTGGGTGGGAGCTCAGGGAGACGGGACAGGATTACAAAAGAGAGGCTGGAAGATGTCAGGGGCAAATTTTTTAACCTTTTCCAAAATGTGGATGGCAGCAATGCCATACCCAGGAAAGGAAGACGAAATTCTCTTTGCTCTTCCTGGAGTCATGGATGTACATGGTTTCTCCTCCCAGGTAGAGAACAATGAGCTAGCCTGGGAACCTGCCTCTCAGATAAAGCACAATTCAGACTGAGCAGGCGCTGAGGCTGCTGGGAAACCCAGAGACACAGGAAGGGCAGAGTGTCTTTGAAGGAGTCCCATGGGAGGGCAGGGCTGGTGCCCCCTGGTTTGGGTGATGAGAGACAGAATTTTCTGTGAAGGGTGTGTCTGAAGAGGCTGGGTCGATCCTCCAGATTACTGGTGGCGCCCCAAGCAAAGCGGCTTGCCCTCCCTCTGATGGGCTGGCAGATCTGCCCAGCCTTGAACCCCCAGCACAGAGCTCCTAGCCCTCCCTCTGATGGGCTGGCAGATCTGCCCAGCCTTGAACCCCCAGCACAGAGCCCCTAGCCCTCACAGCCTCCGCACACGGTTGGTGCTGAGATAGCTGAAAGGAAGGCTGTGGATGCAGCTCCCGTCTGAAAAGCTCAGCATGATCCTGGGAAAGGGAAGGAGCCATACGTCTTGCCAGATCTCAGGGACCACCAGGAGGCTGCGGGGGTGTGGTGGGAGAAGAGCCTAAGCATCCGACCAGGGCTGGAGGTTACTTGAAGAATAGAAACAACTGAATTAGGCTCTCGGAGGCAGAGTGAATAAAAGTGATCACAGCTAATGTTTAGAGTCTTCTGGGCCAGAGGAGCTGGCAATCAGTTTTTTAAAAGGACTTTCTCTGAATTAATTAATTTCATCTTCATGATCACCTTAGGTTCTAGTACCATGCCCATTTTACAGATGAGAAAATTGAGGCAAAGGAGCTATGTCATCTGTCCCAGGGCACACAGCCACTGAAGCCAGCAGTCTTGCTCCAGCAGGTATGCCATGAGGCACCTGTCGCAGTAAGGCCCACAGGGCTCTCTCTCTCTCTCTCAGGAAGACAACAGTCATGACTTCCACTGGCGGCACCCTGCAGCCTGGCCCAGATCTGTCAGTGGCCATAGTGAACCCAAGGTTCCCACTCCAGGACAGCCATCAGTCTCAAGTTCTGGGGGCCCTGCCCGGCAGGCCTGAGTCCCTACAGGGGTGCCCCAATGTCTGAGTTTGCCTGGCCTCCCCTCCCACTTGCCAGCCCAGCCCATACCTTCTCAGGTCAGGAGGCAGCCCCTGGCAGAGGCTGGGGTGGAAGAGAGCAAAGTCTGGCCTGCCAGTGAAGGCTCATGTTTCTGAGAAGGGGCAAAAGCCATGTTTGCAGGTCCTGTTAACGTCAGCACCACTGGGGTCAGACCAGCAGGCCATTCACAGAGTGACTGCACGCTCAGGCTGGGTCAGACCCACCCCTTCCCACAGGTCAGCCTCAGTGCTCCCCTAGACTTGCTTCTCCAAGCTCCAGGCAAGGAAAGGGCCCCAATCATATCACATATGGTATTTCAGGGAATCTCTGCAGAAGCCCTCTGGGGCAGGATATGAAAAACTCCATTTTACGGATGGGGAAACTGAGGCTTGGGGTAGGTGAAGAATCGCACTCAAGATGACACAGGAAGGAAGTGATGAAGTCCAGATGTGATCCAGGTGGGCCAGACTCCATGTCCTGCGCTCTTCCTGGCCTCCACAACACCTCTCTGCTCCAGCCCAAGCTGGGACTAACCGAGCCAGAAAGTTCTGTCCCATCTTGCCTGTCAAGCCCCAAGGTCTCAAGACTCAATACCGGCCCCCCAAAGGCAGGCAGACCCAGGCCTTCAGACTCAGGTGACTACCCTCACATAGGGAAGACAGGCGGGAGGGCCAGAGTGCCCACTGCACACCCAGCCTCCAGACAGGATTTATAAGAGTGAGCCTCATTCACGGGGGCGCAGGGAGGATGGCAGGGGGCTGTATCCCATTCCGACAATTCTCTGAGCCCAAGACATCCCAGTTACTGCTGCAGATTCACCCAGGGAGACTCAGGGGTGAGATTCCCGGACTTTCCAGGCCTGGCCCCAGGGAAACTCCTCCTGTACTCTTCTGCCAGGCCCCAGGTCCCTTTCAGGGAGGGAGGTGGGGGAAGTGCATGCCAAGTGGAGCCCATGACTGGTCCTCAGCCCTGCAGGCCCTGGTCTGTCTCGAGGTCTTGCTGCCAGGACCCTCCCCGACACCCTGTCCTGGAAGAGACATGGTCACCGCCACAGCAGCACCGTGTCCTGCGGCTTTCTCTGGGAGAAGCTAGAGTGACGTCAGCCTCCACGACAGTCTCAGAGGCTCCTGAAACACCCCACAGCCTCGGGCTCCGCAAGCCCAGACCTGACCACCGTATTCATCCGGAACACTCCAGAGAGATGGGCCCTCCAAGGCCTTGGACAGTTTCCTGGGCAGCCAGGATGCCAGGAAGCTACTGGAGGTAGAGTCAGTGCCACTCTGACACAATCAAGTTCCCAACCAGGTAAGGCCCCTGGAGCACTAGCGGCCACCACTGGTACTGGTGGCATGGGAACAGCAGGGCCAGGGCCCAAGTCCAAAAAGGCTTTCTGGGACCCAGCTCATGACAAATGCCATGGGCGGGCATGAGCTCCTCGGCCCTCCAGGAGTTCCTCCAGCCTCCCCACATCCCACCCTGGCAGACATACAATCCTCACCCTACACCTCCCAGGCCAGGTGCCAGAGTGCTGTCTCTCAGCCTGCTAAGCAGCAGAGAAGATGCTCAGAGAGGGCCAGGCAGCCCCAGGTGGAAATGACTATGAACTCCAGCTCACCCCACTGTGGGAAGAGTTCCCTTAATACCTGTGAAGATCCATGGTGCGCACAAGCAGTCCTGGTGCAGGATAGGCAACCTCTGCAGCGCCCTCGGGGAGACCCCCTGCCCTGGCACTTCCCATGGCCAGAAGGGCATCCTGCATGTTTGGGGCTCCATAAAATGTCCTGGCTGACAGCCCAGCTCCTAGTTCGATACTGCTGTATTGTGGGACTCTGGGGCAAAACCCTTCCTCTGACTGGGGAGACATGATGGGTGCTGAATCCCAGACCCTGTTCATCGTCACTGCCACTCTGGCCTATCTGCAGAGATCTCTGCACCTCTCTCATCTGGTTCCAGTAACAGCCACCTTCTCTCGCAGGAATCCCCTAGACCAGACATGGACCTCTCCCCACCGCACACGGCTATGCACACAGCAGGTGCCGAGGCTCTGGGCTTTCGATCTGGTCAAGCCAGGTAGGGCTCAGGAAACCCTCAAAACTGGAGGCAGCAGGAGCACAGGCAGGCCCTCAGATATCCACCAATCACACGACACAGCCACAAGAGGCCAATCACACCCAAAAGCACTGCCTCTCTGCCCCTTCCCCCCATTTCACAGATGAGTTCACTGAGGCCAAGAGAGGGCTCTGTACACAGCCATTCGACAGTAAAGAGGCAGGGTCAGGAGGGAAAGCCAGGCCCCTGAGCCCCAGCCTGTGTCTTACTGCACTCCCCGCCTCATGCCAGCCCCCAGAGGGCTTGCAGTGGGTCAGGGTTGGTTGGGCGAGTCTCTGGAGAGGACCCATGGGCCTGGTGCCATGACTCAGCTGATGAGTGGACTGATCAACCGCCCACCTTCCCCAATGCCCCAACCTGCCCGCCACGGCGTTCATTCCTGCTGCTGAGCGGACCTCGGGCAGGTGCCAGGACGCCTGGGTGTGTGTGCAGAGAACATCACACAGCCCCACCCCTGGCCCGACCTCACCCAGGCGCCTCTGTCCACAACAGCTCCCAAAGGAGTTCGAATCCCCACCTCAAGCAGGCTGCCCTGCCCTCCACCGACCCGGGCCATCCCACCAATGGCCCCTCGGGAAACCAGTTCTCCCTCAAGTCCCCAGAAGGAATCCTGGCAGAGGAATGTGGGCCCTCAGCAAGTCCTTCAGTGCCACCTCCTCCCTTCCCAAGATAAGGTCTCTCTCTAGCCACCTGGCTCTCAGAACTGAGGAAGGGAAGAAGGACCCTTCGGCAGAGGAGGAAACTGAGGCCCAGAGGGACAACGGCCTGCCCTAGACACAGTTGAGGCTCAGCTAAACCAGGAAGGTCAGGTGACCCAACTGCCCACCTCTGTGGGAATAACTTCCAGACTTCCAAGGCCAAGTCCATGAGGAATGTCAGAGTCACAGTGAAAAAGGGAAAAGACCACCATTAGAGATAGGAGGCAGAAAGGAAGCTGGTGTCCGAAAAGGAAGCTGCAGCCAGGTAGTGACCAGGCTCCCCAAAAACTGAGGCTGCCACCTGACAAGCAAGAAGGCCCAAGGTGAAAGAGAGTCAGGGGTGCTCAGGCAAGGCCCAACTGCAGTGTCCATCTGTGCAGTAGGCACCCCACACACACATGCGCACACACACACACACACACACGGACAGACACACAAATACACACACGGTCAAACACACACAGAGACAAATACAAACACACACACACGCAGACACATGGACATGGACACACACACAGAGACACCCACAGACACATGCATGGACACCCACAGACACACAGACACACACACAGACACATGGACAGACACATGGACATGTGGAGACACACATACACATACAGACACACACACAGGGCATCTCATGGGGTTGGAACTCACAGGTGAATCACTGGGCAGAGTTTTTCGCAGGGCTGATGGCCAGAGGAGGCGCATCCTCTGCTTACAATTAGGCAGCCATGAAGCCATAAAAGCTTCATGGCTTTTATAAAAGGTCAGAGGCCCTTGAGGGGCTCCCGTGGGGAGAGGAACCGGTGGCAGCCGTGGGAAGCCTGGAGCACAGCAGGAGAGGTCACTGGGCAAGTGCAGGAGCAGGCCCACCCACCGTCTCTTCTGCTCTCCTGACTCAATGACCCCAAGTCCCAAGATTTCCCATGGCACACCCTGCTTTGTCCCGTAAGCTTGCCCCCACCCTTCCAGGCCCTGCCAAAAAGCAGGTCACTTTCCAGCGGAGTCTCAGACCACCCCTCCCCAAGATCCCCACAGCACTGACCACAGGCGAGCTGGCCCGGTGCGCCTGTCTCAAGAGTGCCAGGGACCTTCTCATACTGTCTCCCCACCCAAATGAAAGCTTCCTGAGGGCGGGCAGAAGCAGTAACATCACAGATAAAGCTCACCCTTCCAGGGGAGGTGATGGCGTGGGCTCCCCGTGACCACCTGCAGCTGGACATGACAGTTGCTGAAGTGGCCACAAGCCCAGGGTCTTGCCTCTGTGGCCTCACCTCCACAACCCCAAGCATGCCTCCTTGTGGCCCTCCCCTGGAGCCTATCATGGTGTGTCATGTCCCACTCAGTGGAAGATTCCAGAATGCATGCTCCCATCCAAAACCCAGCCTCTGCTGGAACAACTGAGAGAGAAGTGACGGGGTACAGAATCCTGGTGCCAGAAGCCCTCTTTCCACAAACTCC
Organism: Cacajao melanocephalus; assembly: GCA_963573385.1. Classification (NCBI taxonomy): domain Eukaryota; kingdom Metazoa; phylum Chordata; class Mammalia; order Primates; family Pitheciidae; genus Cacajao; species Cacajao melanocephalus. The sequence continues at coordinate 52,071 of CAUYLG010023582.1, read as the reverse complement.
CTGAATCTCATTCTTCTCTAGACACACTTAGGCAGGGCCTCAGGGGCCCTTTCAACCCAAGACTCCAAAACTGGCTGGTGAAAAGAAGAAGCAATCAGGCAGCAGTTCAAGCCCAGCAATCACTTAATGACCAGTTCCCTCATGAGCTGCCCCCACCCCCGCAGGACCTGGCATTGGAGGGAACCAGGAGGTGACTGTGGCACCAGAGCCAGGAGTCCTGGGTTCTGGCCATCACCTGTGCCACGCTGCCCGCCTCCCAGGCTTACAAAAGAATCTGCTGATTCCATGACTGTTTCCCCAGTGCCCAAGGTAAAAGATGGTGCAAGCTGGGCACCACCTGGGGTTCGGCCTGAGGACGCCGTCCAAACAGGCCCTTCCATGCCCAGGCCACACAATTCCCACCCGGCTCTCTCAGCTCCCCCTTTTGTTCCTGTGAGGAGCTCTCGCCTGTTCCTGAGCGGCCATCAGTTTAACCCAACACAACTCTAGAATGTTACCCAGTGCTCAGTTTGCCTGATGGCACCGTTCAGGCCAGCTCAGCCCGGTTGGGGCCCCTCCGCCCAAAACGCTCAAACCCATGGTTCTTCAGGATGGACAAGCAAATGCCCAGCAGAGCCTCACAGGGTTCAGCCAGTCCCCAGATGCCAGGCTTCTCAGGGGAGACCTGACAGCCTTGCAATGTATTCACACCATACCCATACACGTGCACACACACACACAAACCCTGGCTCAGCCAGTGGCAGGGCCCGCCACCCTAAGCCTCAGCTTCCTCATCCACAAAATGGGGCAATGATATACATAGTAAAGGTTTGGGGTCAAGTTTAAATAAGAATGAAGGAAAAGTACTGAGCCCTCAACAGTAGGCAATCAAAACAAGGTAACCTTAATGATATTGACAGCTAACTTTCCTCAGGCAGTTTCATCACAAAGTACTTTCACATATCCATTATGAAATGAATATGCAAATGACAGAATGAGGACAGGGAGAAGAGGTATCATGATGTCCGCTTTACAGATGAGGACAACAAGACTTGGAAGAAAAGTGACTCATCTCAGATTAGGCAGTAAATTAGTGGCAAAGTTGAGACAGTCCTGGGGCTCTACTTAATCCAAAGCCATTTCTGGTCTGCCACACAGTATGGATGCAGATTACATAGAAACTGGAACTAAAATCCAAATCAAACATGTGGTGAAGCTGAGAGTAACAGTCCAGGCTAAAGAATAATGGCCCTCAACTGGTCAGTCCAGGCTACCTGTGACCAGCAAGTCACTTACAAGTTGAACCAGGTCAAGGAACTTGAAACATGGGGGCCAGCAAGCACTTCCCCAAGAGGTGGCTCATTTCTCTCCAGTGAGAGAGGCCCCTAAAGGCCTCGCCTTCGCAGCACTTTTTTGTTACTCTAGGTGGGGTGCAGGGAGGTTAAAGGGGAGCCTGCAACAGGTCCCAGCTGAAGTCACGAAGGGCACAAAATCCACGTATCACAGATCAACATTCTCACTCACAGGCGAGAACCTTACCCAGAGCCTAAAACTCTCAGCCTGGAAATGAGCCTAACCCATCTGATTAGTTTCTTAGTGCCACTGGAGAAAAGTAATCATTTGAACAATTGAAGTAACAGTGGAAAAGTTCTAATTTGAACTGAGCAGAAAAGCTGCTGGCTACACTCAGGCATGTAAATGTCACTTCTGGCTGCTCTCAGACAGAGATGGAAAAAGGAGAAAGACCAGAATTCAAAACAGAGCAACCTGGACACCAGGCACAGGGGCAAAGTACTCTTCAGAGCACAGAAAATCCAGGAGACAGTGTCCTAACCCGGCACAATAATGAGGGCGACGACCCTGGCATGCAGAGATTAAATCATGCCTAGCGTTTTTTGGTTGACAAAGGAAGGGAAATATATATTTCAGAGAGTACTGCCCAGAGTAAGAATACTTTTAAGGGTAATAGGGATTCTTAGATCAATGAAAAAACATGAATACACAGGACACTTCATTCCCAAGGGATTTCAGGAATCCAAAATTCTGCTGCAACATAAAAGACTCCTCTAAAAAACTGCAGAAATCAAGCTTTTCATTAATTCTTTCCAGGCTCTCTCCTTTCTTACTATCTCCCTACCAATGTGTGTTAATGAGGTTTTACTAGAATCCATCAGGAGCCACAGGTAGAGACTTAAACCGGCTCCACCCTCCCTGTGGAGCCCAAGCCAGGGGTGACATCACTTCTAGAAGGCTCTGAGCCCCAGCAGAGGCAGCAAGTGCCTCCCCCTCTACCCTCTCTGCCAGGCTGTGGGAAAATGTCTCTACTAGCCCCCATAATTAGGGCAAAAGGGATTTTATGCCTTTCAAGAAAGAGAGAAAGGAAGAAAAACAACAAATAACTATTCCAGAACAAGCGATTTTTCTTACATGGCAGAAACAAAAGACCACAGGAAATACACACACACACACACACACACACACACACACACAGAAAGAGAAAGAGAGAGAGAGAGAGAGAGAAAAGAGAGAGAGAGAGAGAACCCTTTTTAGACAAACCTGTTTTAGTCTCTTGGGAGTGGTTTTGAGCAACCTCCTCTCTGAGCGGCCTCCCCTCACCCATTCAGTCACTCCCTGCCTCCCCGTCCCCAGGGGGTTTCTGACCTGCTTCCCACTGGGGCCATAGTGAACTTTCAGAGAGGGACAGATCTCTGCCACTTGCGGACACCTTCTCTCATCTTAAGCAAATCCCAGCTGCCTGATTTCTTTTAGGAAAGGGGTGTCAGAGCTCTGGGAAGGCACTGTGTATCCCCACCTTTAACCCAACATGGACAGTCACTGTAAGAGGGAGAAGGCAGAACTGGGAAAGAAAAAAAACCAAACTTTGTAAGGTCAGAAAAAGCAAAAGGAACACCTAAGCTGCAAGCCAGAGTCTGACCCCAAAGCTCAGGTGGGGCTTTCAGGCTCAGCTCGAGCACCTCCTCCAGGAAGCCTTCCCTCCCTGCAGCTCCAGGGAGTTTCCCGCCCTCCTTTCCCCTTCTGAGACTTTCCTGCCACCTGGGCCCTATGACCAAGTTTCTGGGCAAGAAATAACGCCTCACACTGCAGCCTCTGCCCCAGCCCACAGAAAACTCCAGGAAAGGCAGTCCACAGGGAATCCCAGACTCCACCTGCCTCCCCAGGTGGAGTGCGGTGGGATCCCAGGGCTCTGGAATGTCTGCTACTCCACCCCAGGCAGGCAAAGGAACCAGCAGCCCTCCTAAATCCAGCCGGAAATAGGTGGAGGACCCAACTTCAGCCGCCCCTACTGAGGCCCCTGCATGTGCCTGGAGAGAATGGGGCAGTGGGGTGTTGGCAGGCGGTCGAGGAAGGTAAGCCACGCAGCTCCACTCTCTTCTCCAAAGTCGGAGCGAAGACTCCAAGCACAGGCTCAGTCCCACAGAAACCACCACCCTAGAGAGCAGCTTCTTGAACCTGAAAGCCAGGAATGCGTGAGACCTAGCTCGGAAATCATGGCCCTCCCAGTCCTCCCAGATACGGCACCCCACACGGTCCAGCCCATCCGCAGTTCAATAGGCACTGGGACCTTCTCCGGGACCTGAAAATGTTTGGAAGCACGAGTCACCTGGGAAGCAGGGAGGGCACTTTACACATCAGCCTCAAAAACGACTGTCCCCACCTCACCTCCCATGAGCCAGACCCTGTAAAAACGTCCCCAAAGCACTCAATAACTGGCAGCTATTACAGAGGGCAACCCCTACGGAGGGTCAGTGTTGCTGGGACTTGTCCAGATGTCACATTAGCAGTGGAGGACCCGAGTGCTCACCCTGCGACTGCCCCTTCCCTGCCCACGTGCCTCCCTTTGCCAGAGCTGGGGAAGTCGAGCTGTCCAGATGTGGTGGCGAGAGACCGCCACTTCCGGAAGGGGAAGCGCCCCTGGCTCTGCACCTCCCCTCTGCATCCCTGGGGATGGCCGAGCCGGCCCGCTGGAAGGACCCCGGGACGCCAGCACCGGGCGCGGGGGCTGAGGAGGAGGACGCGGGCACCCGGTGGCCCGCGCTGACACCTGGCGGTGGCCCAAGTCCCAGCCCCCGTTAAGGCCGGCGCTGCGGGGCGGTTCCCAGGAAAGGGTTACAGGGGCTGAGAACAAAGCGCCCCCATTGGGGAAGGCGGGCTAGCGGCCGGAGGCCAGGGCGGAAGAGCCACTTTCTGGGGACCCTCGGGCTGCTCTTTGTCGGCCACGTCCCTGTTTAGTGGAGCCTGAGTCCCGCTGAAGGTGGATGCTGCATCTCACCCAAAGGCCTCCTCCAGCCTCGAGCTCCACATCTGCCCCTCTTTCCCCCTAGCTCCACTGGGCGGGCCAAGGGACCCGCCTTCCCTCCGCGCGGCTTCAGCACAAAGCCGAGTCGGGGAGCAGGAGGCCATTCCCGGGTCCCCTCGTGTGGAAGGCGCCGGCGCCCCGGCCGTGCCCGGCACAGGAACCCGCCCTCTGGGGCCAGCTCAACTTCAGCAGCGCAGAAGTTGGGCTCCTGCGGGTCTCCACCGTTCCGAGGCCAACTTCCCGGAACCTCCCGCTGCCCGGCCGACCCCGCTTACCTCGAGCGGCCCACGGCAAGCCCGAGGGCACCGGAGCCGCTCGCCCGCGTCCCCCACGCAGCCCTGGCCCGTCTCCCGGGGCCAACACGCCCACCCGCCCGTTCCCGCGCCGGCTGCACTGCGCCCAAACTTGCCCCGGCGCAAGGGGCCGGGAGCCCGGGCTCAGTGGCGCTGGGGCGCAAGCCCGCGGGTCTGGTTTGAATTAGGGTCTGCGGGAGGGACGTTGTGGCCGCGGTCACTGCATTCCCCCGGGTCGCCGACGAGGGCGGCGGGGCGAGGGGGGTGGGAGCGGGCGACCTCGGGCGCCGCTGTGGGCTGGCGGGCTCCGACACATGTGGAGACGTTTTACATAATTGAGAGCGGGGCCCCGGCCCCCTCCTCCCCACCGCGGGACCAGTGCGGCGCCCACCGACAGCGGAGGGAATTGGGGCTGGAGCCCTGGCCTCGGGGCTCACCGTCCCGGGACCCGCTGGACCAGCGCGGGAAGAAGAGAATTCCCACTCCCCCTCCCCCTCCACGTGCAGCCGCCAGCATCGGCGAGTGACCAGCCCCGGCTTCCCGCCGCCTCCCCGCCGGGCCGCGGGCCGCACTCACCGGCAGGGCCGGCTGTAGGCTCAGCGCCAGCGCGTACAGCCAGAGCCAGAGCGCCGCGCGCCTCATGCTGCCCGGACCGCCGGCGGGGGCGCGGCAGGCTGCGCGGGTCGCGGCTGCGGGCCGGCTTCGCGGGTTGCGCTGCTCGATGCTCTCTTGGGCGCCTGACCAGCGCGCCGCTGTCCCAGGCGAGGGCTGCTGGGTCCGCCGGCTGGAGTCCGCTCCCTACTGCCAGATTCCTCTCCACTCGGCTCGGATTCAGCCCGCACCTCTCCCGCCGAGCTCCGCCTTATAATAAACCCACAGGCCGTTCTAGCAAAAACTAGCCCCCCACCCCCAGCTCCGCCAGGTCTCGGCCAGCCCCAGTCCACACCCCCCAGGACCCCGCCCCCCGAGCCCTTTCGGAACGCCCCGCCCAGGGCCCCAGCCCCGCCCCCGCCCCGCCCCCTAGGGTCAGTGCCCGCCCGGCTCCCGCTCCTCCAGTGGCCGAGCCTCGCCTTCTGGAGCTGTGGTCCCCACATGCCGAGGTTCTGGGCCTTTCAGCTCGGCTGCTTCCTAGGTAGTAGGGCCGGGGTGCACCCCTTTCTACCCGGTCCCGGGGTGCGGAGGCGCTGCCTGGGAGAGGGGCTGAAGGGGCAGCAGTCGGTGCCCGGGCGCGAGTTTGCAGCGCCCTCTGGACGTGGACGCGGAGCGCGCTCCAGGTGCGCAGGACTCCGGGCTCTCATGGGGAACGCTTTCTGGGGCAGGGCGGGGACCCGGGGGGCGATGGGGCCTTCAACCGACGAGCAAACACACACAGACACACCCCGACTCTCCTCCGGCTGCGGATGGGGCTCCTTGCGCCCCGCGGGCCCAGATTCTCCCGTGCGCTCGCGTTCTTCCAGCACTCCACAAAGTGTTGGGAGACTCGGGGCCTTACTTTAAACAGCCGCACCCGCACGGAAGAGCTAAGAAAAAAGGGGACGAGGGCGGAGTTCGCAGCGTCTTTCTGTGGAAGACAACGCCCTCTCTCTTCATCTGAGCTAAAAGGAAAAATAAATAACTTCTTTGTTCCCCGGTGACCTCGGGCACGCGGATCTGAGGAGCACCGTGCAGTTCCTGCTCCTTCGTGATTCCCTGCGAGGTCCTGGGCCTCAGTCCAAAGAGTTATGGAAGGCCTGCGGGTGTAGGGGAAACGGCCGAGAGAGCAAAGGGAAAGAACCTGATGGGCCCTGCCCACATCTGGCAGGCAGGAGAGATGCTGCCAAACGACCTTCGCACCTGGGCCCTGAGACCAAAGATGGTGTCTTCCTCACCTGTCTTCTCCAGGCCGAGCGCAAGAACTGGGTCGGCCTGAGCTGAGGACCAAGAAAATCTTGGGAAGTGTCCAGTATTTCTCTTTAAAAGAATTAAACCTCCACCTTCTACCATGGAGCAGGCTCTGGAGCCGAGCCGCCTCCTGCGTCCCCATCTCGTCCCCACGCTCCTCCTCACAGCACTAAAAGATGATGGCCCAGCAGACAGCACAGCCCTGCTTGTGGTCCTGCTCCTAAACACCTGTTTGACCTCAAGCAGCTCTCGCTTTTGGGGTCTCCGTTACTCCAAGTATGTCTAAGGGGCAGGAAGACCCTCCTCAGGGTTCTTGGGAGCCGAAGTGCGCTCTCTGAGTGCCTCAGTGTTGAATGGTCTCATAGCACAGCACCACAGAGGTCCAGCCAAGCTCAGGAAGTCCCTGTGGATTAAAAATGCCCTTTTTGAAGGCTCTGACTGCCTCTACCAGAGGATAACTCCACAGATCCTTCAACCCAGTATGGTGAAAAAATAGGAATTTTTGACTCTTACCCTTCTCTACTGCTCAAAACAGACAATTGGGGTCAGGGTGGAGTCTTTTCATTTTTTTAAAAGTCACTCACGGCCGGGCACAGTGGCTCACACCTGTAACCCCAGCACTTTGGGAAGCCGAGGTGGGCAGATCATCTGAGGTCAGGAGTTCAAGACCAGCCTGGCCAACATAGTGAAATCTTGTCTCTACTAAAAATACAAAAATTAGCTGGACATGGTGGCGGGTGCCTGTAATCCCATCTACTTGGAAGGCTGAGGCAAGGAGAATCGCTTGAACCTGGGAGACAGAGGTTGCAGTGAGCTGAGATCGTGCTGTTGCACTCCAGCCTGGGCGATAGAGCAAGACTCCATCTCAAAAAAAAAAAAAAAAAAAGTCACTCATTTGGTGTTTCTTTCAAACTGAATAAATTTGCCCCAGATCAATGTATCCTTCCTGCCCCCCCTGCCCCCCACCCCAGACTGGGAAGAGGAGTGGTCCTACAGAGGAGCACAAAAAGGACATATACACGAAGAAGAGAAGCGGAGGGTCAGGCTTGCCTTTGGTAGCATCCCCTGCTCTGGTTGCTTTTCCTCCCTGCCCAAATTCTGCGAGAAAACCTCTTCCTCCAAGAACCTGTGTCGGAGTCCGGAATTCCACAGTACTCGGGACCTGTGCCTCCTTGGGTTTCCTGCAGCCCATATGCTCTGGTGTAGCCGTTTCTGTCTGTACTCTTCAGCCCCTTCCTTGGGAACCCCTGACACCTTTCTATGATCTAGCAACAAAAGGGTTAATGCCTGGCTTAGCCTGGGGGCCTCTCAGCCTCTGTCTGGGGGCGCTAGGGCAAGGTCTCCATCCTGACACTATTCTCTTCATGGGTAATTGAATATTCTCAAGATCATCTCTGGTGAATCCCTAATGCCTTGAATGTTGTTGCTTTACAACTAAGAGAAAGAAAGTTTCTGAAGGCAGAGCCAGTGTCTCCTCTTCTTATTTCTCTCTCATTCTTCCATGGACACACAGAGCTTCACTCTGGGAGAAATGCACTCTGTTGCATGGCGGTTGCAGCAGATGGAGAGGAGACAGGAAGAGGGAGAAGACCAGCACCTGAGCTCAAGATGCCCATGGATACGTTAGGCACCTAAATGGCATGAGCATTCTCTGGGCAATCCAACGGCTTCTAGCAAAATTCAAAATTAACCCAGTAATTCTGCTTCAGTGCGTTGGCTCTTCAGAAGCATTTTCACCAGTGTCCAAAGAGGCATATCTGAATGTTCACCAATAAAGGAAAGGTGAAATTGACTTGAGTGTTCCCACACTGTGAAGCACAACATTTTTAAATGAAGGAGATGGTTAGGTCCTGACATGGAAAATTTTTCAAAACCAATTTTTGGGCAAAAAGAGCAAGTTAAAGAGTAATCTATATATAGTAATAGCTAAAATTTTCTTAAAAACCTATGTGAGGCCGGGCGCAGTGGCTCACACCTGTAATCCCAGAACTTTGGGCGGCCAAGGCAGGCAGATCATAAGGTCAAGAGTTTGAGACTAGTCTGGCCAACCTGGTGAAACCTCATCTCTACTAAAAATATAAAAATTAGACAGGCATGATGGTACGCACCTGTAATCCCAGCTACTCAGAAGGCTGAGGCAGGAAAATCACTTGAACCTGGGAGGCAGAAGTTGCAGTGAGTCAAGATGGTGCCACTGTACTCCAGCCTAAGCAACAGAATGAGACTCCATCTCAAAAAAAGAAAAATAAAGCCCACATATGTGTTTTTATTATACACACACACACACACACTCACACTATATACTTGTATACACACACGCATACTATATATATGTACACACACACAGTAACTGTATGTACTAAAAATGGTCCAGGCAGGATGATGGGATGGGGACAATGTGGAACTGTTAGGTTTATTTTGTATTATTCAGTGTTTATAAGAGAATATATATATTAATTTTTAAAATTAGAAGCTATTTACTGAATCAATTAAGATGCTTTCTTTTTTCACCAAATATGTATATTCTTATAAGTTTTTTTAATTTCAATAGGTTTTTGGTACACAGTGGTGTTTGGTTACATGAATAAGTTCTTTAGTGGTGATTTCTGAGATTTTGGTGCACCTATCACCTGAGCAGTATATACTGTACTTAATGTGTAGTCTTTTATCCCTTACTTCCCTCCTACCCTTTCCCCCGAGTCCCCAGAATCAATTAAGTTGTTTTCAACCTCAACCAATTAACCTCCCCTCAAACAAGTGGACAATAGGACATTTATTGCTTGTACCTGTACCTGAATTGCCCACCATACAACCAAAAACTCAACAATACCAGCACCTAAGCTCCTGGACCCTTCAGCTCTGCCCTCCCTTGTGTGGTTTCATTCTCTGGATGGTAGCAATATGACAGCATTCCTTCCATCCGTCACAGCTAACACAGCTGATATAGTTTGGATATTTGACCCTGCACAAATCTCATCTTGAACCGTAATCCCCAATGCTGGAGGTGGGGCCTGGTGGGAGGTGTTTGGCTCATGGGGGAGGATCCCTCATGACTTGTGCTGTCTTTATGATAGTGACTTCTCCTGAGACCTGTCACTTAAAAGTGTGCTTGCTCCTGCTTTCACCATGTGACATACTTACTCCCCCTTTGCCTTCTGCCATGATTGTAAGCTTCGTGAGGCCTCCCTAGAAGCTGATCAGATGCCAGCACCATGCTTCCTGCAAACACTGCAGGACCGTGAGCCAATTAAACCTGTTTTCTTTATACATTACCCAGTCTCAGGTAATTCTTTACGACAATGCAAGAAAGGCCTAATACAAAAACCATGTCCAGAAATGAGGCCATCTCCTCCTACTATCCTTATGAGTGAAGAAATAGTTCATCAAATCCCTCCCCACCATTTATTTTTCCATTTCCCTGGCCTGAAGTGGGTGCTCAGCCCTCCTGAACCCATCACTGGCAAGGGGATTTTGATTATTGGATTTAGTTTAGTCACATAGGTCTTGGACTTGGGGGAGCCAATAGCATATCCACCAAATATTTTGACTTCTTAAAGAGCGTCAGATGCACATAAGGGCATTTTACTCCAAGATGATACAAAACTCAACTCTTTAATACCAACTTCTTCCCATCATCCAGCATTTTAAAAGACAGCTAATTGTTTTATTGTGAACATTTTGAACATACGATAAAGCATAATACAAGGCCGGTGCGGTGGCTCACCTGTAATCCCAGCACTTTGGGAGGCCGAGGCAGGTGGATCACCTGAGGTCAGGAGTTCGAGACCAGCCTGACCAACATGGAGAAACCCCGTCTCTACTAGAAATACAAAATTAGCCAGGCATGGTGGTGCATGCCTGTAATCCAGCTACCCAGGAGGCTGAGGGAGGAGAATTGCTTGAGCCCAGGAGGCCGGCAGAGGTTTTGGTGAGCCGAGATTACACCATTGCACTCCAGCCTGGGCAGCAAGAGCAAAATTTTGTCTCAAAAAAAAAAAAAAAAGAAAAGAAGAATATAATGAACACCTGTGAAACTACTACCCAGTTTATCAAATCCTAATATGATAGCAATTTTTTCATCTACCCTTGTTTATGAAGTGGAACATTACAAACTGTAATGGTTAACTTCATGTATCAACTTGACCAGGCTAAAGGATGCCCAGATAGCTGGTAAAATATTATTTCTGGGTGTGTCTGTGAGGGTGCTTCCTGCATTTGAATCAATAGATTCAGTAAAGAGATGCACCCTATCCAATGTGGGTGGGATTTGTTCAATCCATGAAGCGTCTGAATAGAATGAATGTGTGGAGAAAAGGCAAATTCTGTCTCTCTCTTTACTCTTGAGCTGAGACATCCATCTTCAACTGCTCTTGAACATTGGAACTCCTGGTTCTCAGGCCTTTGGACCTGGATGGAATTACCACCAACTTTCTTGGGTCTCTAGCTTACAGATGGCAGATTGTGGTACTTCTTGGCCTCCATAATCTCATGAGTCAATTCCCATAATAAATGTATTCATATAGGTATCCTATTAGTTCTGTTTATCTGGAGAACTCTCACTAATAAGCAGATACAATCAAGTTTCCCCAACTTACATTTTGAGATTTATCCATATGAATACAGATAGGCCTGGTTCATTTATTTCAATTGCAGTATAATAATGTATTGCATTTATTTGCATCATAAAAATGCTGCAATGTGTTTATCTATGGACTTGTGGCTGTTTCCAGTTTTTGTTTAATATTACACACAATGCTGCAGTCAGTTCTTATACTTGTCTTTTTTTTTTTTTAGACAGGGTCTCCCTCTGTGGCCTAGGTTGGAGTGCAGTGGCGTGATCTCAGCTCACTGCAACCTCTGCCTCCCAGGTTCAAGCGATTCTCCTGCCTCCCGAGTAGCTGGGATTACAGGTGCCCACCACCATGCCCAGCTTATTTTTATATTTTTAGTAAAGATGGGGTTTCGGCATGTTGGCCAGGCAGGTCTTGAACTCCTGACCTCAAGCGATCTGCCTGCCTCAGCCTCCCAAAGTGCTGGGGTTATAGGCATGAGCCACTGTGCCTGGCCATATGTTCATTCTTAGATATTGAGAAATATGTAACCAAGCGTGTCTGCACTTTCATGCTCCAGTAGCTCCAGAACATCTGGGGATTTGGTGTGCAGCAAGTAGGTTGGACTTTATCTCCTGCTTCTCTGCTCTCAACCTCAAACCTGCCTCACCCCTGTGCCGACTATCCCTTTCTAACTTATAATTTCCCTCACCTTCTAAGTTGCCTCTAAAATTTGGTAGCAGGGGAGACAGAAAGAGAGAGAGAGAGAATGATACACCTTTTGTAGATATCACTGGAATTTCCACATGCAAATCAGAGTATCTACTTCCCCAAAGTGACCCCTCAACAGACCCACCTTTATCACCTGATGGTGCCCATCATCCAAAGGAGGCCCAGAAACCCTTTGTCTATGGGAATAGCTTTCTGTTTTGGAGGAAGAGAGTGGAGTACAGTTCATTTGTTTGATAAATGTGTCTACAAATGCAGCGCTGCCCATTCCAGGAAGCATGATTTAGTGTCTTCCATGAAAATGGTATCCTGGCCTGGCGCGGTGGCTCCGCATGTAATCCCAGCACTTTGGGAAGCCAAGGTGGACGGATCACTTGAGGCCAGGAGTTCAAGACCAGCCTGGCCAACATGGTGAAACCCCGCCTCTACTAAAAATACAAAAATTAGCCATGGATGGTGGCGCATGCCCATAATCCCAGTTACTCGGGAGGCTGAGGCACAAGAATCTCTTGAACCTGGGAGGCGGAGGTTGCTGTGAGCCAAGATCCCACCACTGCACTCCAGCCTAGGTGGCAAGAGTGAAATTCTGTCAAAAAAAAAAAAAAAAAAAAAGGAAGGGAGGGAGGGAGGAAGAGAGAGGAAGAGAGAAAGAAAATGGTATCCTCTGGAACTGTGCTCTTGGGGTTCACGATCCACAGCATCGGGCATGAATGGTGGCCGTGGAGTTGTGTAATGCAGCAGTGCTATGCTGCCGAGACCCTACTGGGAGCTAGGCCCAGGGCTGTGTGGAGATACAAAAGTGAAAACATAAGGTTTTCATTTTCTCAGAGTTCACAGTCTTTGGGAGAAAACTGAACTAAACCATCATTATAAAACAAAGAAGTGCATGCAATACTAACCTGTTCATCAGCAGCAGTAAGGAAATGATGGATTCCGGATGCAGGGATAAAGTTCCCAAAGGTTTCAATGATGAGGGAAGGTTGAGGGGGGGGTGGGAAGCCATTAAAACCTGTCCTTGGATCAAGAAACAGGATTTGGGCAGTGTATTAGATTCCTATGGCTGCTGTAATAACTTTCTGCAAATTTGTTGGCTTAAAATAGCACCCACTTGGGCTGGGTGAGGTGGCTCATACCTGTAATCCCAGCACTTTGGGAGGCCAAGGTGGGCAGATTGCTTGAGCTCAGGAGTTCGATCAAGACCAGGCTGGGCAACGTAGTGAGCCCTCCTCTCTGCAAAAAAAAATTAGCAAAAAAAATTTAGCTGGGTGTGGTGGCACACGCCTGTAGCCCCAGCCATTTGGGAGGCTAAGGCGAAAGGATTGCTTGAGCCTGGGAGGTCGAGGCTGCAGTGAGCCAAGATCATGCCACTGCACTCCAGCTTGGGCAACAGAGCGAGATCCTGTCTCAAAAAAAAAAAAAAAATCGATTAACACTCACTTATTCTCTTACAGTTCTGGAAGCCAGAAGTCCAAAATCAGTTTCACTGGGTTAAAATCAAGGAGTGGGCAGGCTTGTGCGCCCCCTTGAGGCTCTAGGGAGAATCCATCCCTCACTCCTTCCAGCCTCTGGTGGCTGCTGGTATTCATTGGCTTGTGTCCCATCACTCCAGTCATCAAAGCTGACATCTTCAAAGTTCTCTCTGCTCCATCTTCACATTGCCTTCTCTGGGTATAGTGAAACCTCCCTCTGCCTTTATCTTGTAAGAATACAGGACTGCATATAGGACCCACTGGATAATTCTCAATAATTGCCCCCATCTCAAAATGCTTTGCTTAATCTCATCTGCAAATCTTCAAAGACCCACCCCTACCACCTTTTATTGGTTGTTGTTGTTCAGTAAGTGAATATGCACAGGGCCCAGGGTCCAGGGTATAGCTATCTTCTAAGGGCAATTATTCAGCCTACTCCAGGCACATAGAGCAGGGAAAGGACATTCTGAACAGCAAACCCAGGAAAGAGCAGGCAAAGAAGCAAGACAGTTTCAGGATGTTGAGGAACTGGAAGGAGGGAGTCTGCGGTGGGCTGGACTGGTCAGGGCACAGGACCTCTGGCAAGGGCTGTGTCAGATTGGCGAGAGCCTCTGCAGCCTGTGCTAGCAACAGGCTACGCCTAGGCTGGAGGAGCCGGTGAATTGGGTTTGCATTTTGGAAAGATCCTCTGGCCACTGTGTGAAGGACACAGTGCAGGGAGGAAGATTGTGGGCTGGGACACCCTAGGCAGGCGCCTTGAAGGTACAATGCAAGGAGCCAGGACTGAATAACATGGAGGAGGTAGGATGCGATGTGGCTTGGAGACCGATGAGCGAGACGAACAGCGCAATGTTGAAAATCCTTGGTGACGGCACATTTCCACCTGGTCTACGTAAACAGCTAGCGACCAAGGGGCCGAATTAGTGTGTAAAGAGGCTGCCCAGGCTGGGGCAGCGCTGGGTGCTGAAGTCCTGCGGTAGACCCCACCCCTGGGCACGTGATTCAGTGCTAGGCTGCCTCAAGCACTAGCCTGTGTTGCCTTTGTTGGAGGCTTGGACAGGAAGCTCTCCAGCAGGTAGGAGTGCCAGCACCAGCCACACCCTCCCAGGTGAGCTAGGCCGAGTCACCCTGAGCCATTTCCTGGAGTGGGGCCACTCTCCACTAGCTCACACCAGCCCCTGCCCCGCAGGGCATGATCAAGGGCCTGGAGTCTGAGCAGCACCCGGACCGGATCGCTATGACTCAACCCCTGTGGGGAAGGGGAGCCCATGCTGGTGCTCTTCAGGCTACAGCAGGGAAGTGGGTCCCGCCTGTCCCACCCACCACCCGACTTCCTCAGCTAGGGACAGACTTTACAAAGCCCCTGCTATTTGCTGTATGCAATATGCTATTTGTTGGGGTCAGGGGCGGGTTTGTTTTTGTTTGTTTTTGTTTTTGTTTTTATTTGAGACAGAGTTTCACTCTTGTCCCCCAGGCTGGAGTACAATGGTGGGATCTCAATTCACTGCAACCTCTGCCTCCTGGTTTCAAGCGATTCTCCTGCCCCAGCCTCCCAAGTAGCTGGGATTACAGGCGCACGTCCCCACACCCAGCTAATTTTTGTATTTTTAGTAGAGACAGTTTCACCATATTGGCCAGGCTAGTCTCAAACTCCTGACCTCAGGCGATCCACCCATCTTGGCCTCCCAAAGTGCTGGGATTATAGACGTGAGCCACCACGCCCTGCTATTTTTGTTTTGTTTTGTTTTGTTTTTGAGGCGGGATCTCACTCTGTCTCCCATGCTGGAGTAGTGCTGTGACGTACATGATCATGGCTCACTGCAACCTCTGCCTCCTGGGCTCAGGCGATCCTCCCACCTCAGCCTCCACAGGCATGCACCACCATGCCTGGCTAACCCTGTAGAGATGGGGTTTTGCCATGTTACCCAGGTGGTCCTTCTATACATTCTTAGAGCTACTGTAGCTATGTGACTTCAGGCAAGCAGTAACCTCTTTGCTCTTTAATTTGCTACTCTATGAATTGGAGAAATCCTAAGGATTGAATGAGCTAAGCCCTCTGTGGGGCCTGGCACACACGTGTAAATGGCCCCTGCATGCTATTGATGCTGAAGATGGCCATGTGGGATTCACCGGGAGAGGCAGAGAGACTCACTTTAGGCAAGTTCCTAAGCATCTGACACAATACATATAAAACACTCAGCACTGTACCTGGCACAGGGTGGGACCTTAGAAATCACAGAGAAGTTGGACGGTCTGCAGCCCCCCAGGGGCGAATCTGGACTGGGCTCTGAAGAGATGCCTGAGGTCATCGCGGCAGAATACTGTGTAAGTCACAGTATTCTGTCGGTGCCCATACCTGTGTGTGGCACATGTGCACGCTCCTTCACGCACACAGGTGTACCTTGCCTCCAGCCCCAGGATGCATATGCAAATTCACATGACAAATGAGTAACTGAGTTTACTCAACAGGTGACACAATGACTGTGTATTCCCTAAGAATGGGACAGAGGTTGCAAACGAACAGCCCCTAGGGCTGCATTTGGCCTGTAGAAGTGTTTTGCCCTCACACTACTCTATTTTGTTTTTGTTTTGCCCTTATGCTACTTTTTTTTTGAGATCAAGTTTCATTCTGTCACCCTAGCTGGAGTGCAATGGCATGATCTTGGCTCACTGTAACCTCTGCCTCCTGGATTCAAGGGATTCTCTTGCCTCAGCCTCCAAGTAGCTGGGATTACAGGCATCTGCCATTATGCCCAGCTAATCTTTGTATTTTTGTAGAGACAGGGTTTCACCATGTTGGCCAGGCTGGTCTTGAACTCCTGACCTCAGGTGATCTGCCTCTCTTAGCCTGATCTCGAACTCCTGATCTCAGGTGATCAACCTGCCTCGGCCTCCCAAAGTGCTGGCACCCAGCCTACACTATTTTAAAAAGGAGATTTTCATCAGACAATTGCATGTAAGAATTAAGATTTCTGACTTTTCGGCTGGGCACGGTGGCTCACGCCTGTAATCTCAGCACTTTGGGAGGCCGAGGCAGGTGGAGCACCTGACATCAGGAGTTCAAGACCATCCTAGCCAACATGGTGAAACCTCATCTCTACTAAAAATACAAAAATTAGCCAGACATGGTGATGGGTACTTGTAATCCCAGCTACCCAGGAGGCTGAGGCAGGAGAACCACTTGAACCTGGGAGGCAGAGGTTGCAGTGAGCCGAGATTGCACCATCGCACTCCAGCCTGAGTGACTAGAGCAAAACTCTGTCTAAAAAAAAAAAAAAAAAAAAAAAAATTCTGACTTTTCTAGCTGAATCGGAAGAGCTAGTATGCTGGACCCACATCCAGTCAAAGCAAAGAGCAGCATGGAAGCCACAGTCTCACTGTGTGGGTTTCTAGCTCATCCGCTACCCAACTGGGCCCTGCAGGGACCTGGGTTTGAGAGCCCTAGCACGCGGTTGAGTGTTCACTCCAACATCAAAGTGTCTGGATTTGAACTCTGGCCCTGCAACTCTGGATAAGCCATACAACCTCTCTAAGCCTCAGTTTCTTTACTTGTAAAATAGGTATAATCTCAGTACATTCCTCACAGAGTTATTACAGGGGTGAAATGAGATGACACACGTAAAGTGCTGAGTGCCTGGCATGAAAATTCATAAATTTTCAGCTATTGCTGCTATTATTGCTTCTGGAATCAGCCCCTGATTCCCAGATCATCGCCAACCTCTACGGAGATTGGAAGGGACCTTCTTTAACTGACACAGCTTGTTTTCCCCAGATCTCACCTTGCCATCTGATCATCTCTGGAGACCACCCTATGGGACCTGGAATCTCTCCCGGGATCTCCGTGTTTCCGTGTGTCTGCATGCTGGCCACCCAATCCCCCCGCACACACACTATTCCCTAATTAGGAAAAACACTTATTGACACAGACCTGTGAGCTCCCATGGGGTATCGGATTTCCCATCTCTCTTCTCATCTTTCTGCTGAAATCCCACAGTGTGAAGTGCTGGTAGAGCTGGTAGTGCTGAAAAGGAAGCCCTTTCAATGGGGATGCTGGGTAAGGCGATCCATCTCCTTTGCACTAAGGATCCCACTTCCTGCCTGAGATGAAAGACAGTCCCTCATTCAAGAGACTGAGCCCAAGAGGAGCCAGGTGAGTTCAGGGGAGGGCACCTGAGAAGGTGGGTGCCTCTGAGGACAAGCAGGGCTTATCCAGATAGAAGAAAGGAAGGTGCCCCCAGCAGAGGGCACACAGTGTGGACAAGGCGAGAGAGGCTGCAAAGTGCCATGTTTTACTAGGAACCAGTCTTGGGGTTTATGTTGGGCAGGTGGGATGAATGGGGTCCTGGAAGGCTGGGGACGCTAGCTCTGGGTGGTCCCGCACCCGTGGGTGATGGGAGCCTTCTCTAATGAGAAGGTACCTTTCCTGCCCTTCTCCTGACCTGGTCAGGAGGGCCTGGGCCACTGTCTTCTCCTCTGAACAAGCTCAGGGTGAGAGTCTGAGCACCCCCACCAGAGTCTCTTAATTTCCTCATCTCATTCATACATTCATCCAAACTCTCCTTAGAAAATAGGTTTTATTGTTTTAAGAATAAAATTAATATTTGCTTGTCATAACAAATCCAAACAGTACCAAAGCAGGTAACATAAAACTTCAAAGTTCCTGGCCGGGCGTGGTGGCTCACACCTGTAATCCAAGCACTGTGGAGGCCAAGGCGGGTGGATCACCTGAGGTTGGGAGTTCAAGACCAGCCTGACCAATATGGTGAAACCCCATCTTTTTTATAAAACAAAACAAAACAAAACAAAACTTCAAAGTTCCTGTCTCTTCCCTGCTCCACAAAATAACCACTGTTAAAATTTTGTTAAAGATTCTTCCAGATTGTTTTGTATGTATACACAATTGCATGTGTGTTAACATTTATGTTAACAATGTATATTGAGTATATTTCCAAATGAGCATATATATAGCTTTATCTCATTTAAAAAAATACAACTAATACACGAACACATTCAGGCTATAAAAAAATTTAACAATAGGCCGGGCACGGTAGCTCACGCCTGTAATCCCAGCACTTTGGGAGGCCGAGGTGGGTGGATCACGAGGTCAAGAGATTGAGACCATTATGGCCAAACAGTGAAACCCCATCTCTACTAAAAATACAAAAATTAGCTGGGCGTGTTGGTGTGCGCCTGTAGTCCCAGCTACTTGGGAGGCTGGGGCAGGAGAATTGCTTGAGCCCGGGAGGTGGAGGTTGCAGTGAGCAAAGATCATGCCACTGCACTCCAGCTTGGGCAACAGAGTGAGACTGTCTCAAAAAAAAAAAAATTAACAATACAGAGGCATATGGAGGAAAAAGTAACCCCCTCCCCACTTTTTCCCCATTTCTTTTCCTCTCCACTCCTCTCCACACTTTGGTATGGGTATATTCAGAACTTTTCCTATGCTTTTGCATGAAGAAATGATACTTATACAAATAATGATCGTGTGTATGTGTTCTTTAGAATCTTCTGCCACTTGCCTTTTGACCTAACAATATGCCTTAGAAACATCAGTCTTTGGTGGCTCAGGTCTATAATCCCAGCACTTCAGGAGGCCGATGCCGGCGGATCACCTGAGATCAGGAGTTCCAGACCAGCCTGACCCAAATAAATGGTGAGACCCTGTCTCTACTAAAAATACAAAACATTGGCCGGGCGCCGTGGCTCATGCCTGTAATCCCAGCACTTTGGGAGGCCAAGGCGGACAGATCATGAGGTCAAAAGATCAAGACCATCCTGGCCAACATGGTGAAACCCTGTGTCTACTAAAAATACAAAAATTAGCTGGGCATGGTGGTGCATGCCTGTAGTCCCAGCTACTTGGAAGGCCGAGGCAGGATAATTGTTTGAACCCAGGAGGCGAAGGTTGCAGTGAGCTGAGATCACACCACTGCACTCCAGCCTGGAGACAGAGCAAGACTCCATCTCAAAACAAACAACCACAACAACAAAAATACAAAAACTTAGCTGCATGTGGTGGCATTTGCCTGTAATCCCAGCTACTCAGGAGGCTGAGGCAGGAGAATCGCCTGAACTTGGAAGGTGGAGGTTGCAGTGAGCAGTGATCATGCCACTGCACTCCAGCCTGGGCAATGGAGTGAGACTCCATTTCGAGAAGGAAAGGGGAGGGGAGGGGGAGGGGAGGGGAAGGGGGAGGGGAGGGGGGAGGGGAGAAGAGAAGAGAAGGAGAAAAGAGAAAAGAAAAGTCGGTAACTATAGGTAAGACTCAATCTTGTTTGTGGCTGCTTGGGATTCTCCATTTGGCTATACCTTGATTTATTTAACCATTCCCCTTCTGGTGGGGGCCATTTTTAAAGGCTTTGCTGTCACAAACAATACTGCTGAATATCCTCACGTGGACTCCTTCCTTCCTGCAGCTGACAAACCTTTCTTAGGACAGAAGTGGCCTAGTTGCCGTGGAGGAGCTTCTGAGACAGCTGCTGCATTGCTCTCCCCAGGCATTGTGTTTCCACGGTCCTTTGGATGCTTTTAAATTGCAGTGAGCGCTGGCTCCCAGCCAGAGACTAGGGGTGCATGGTGTCCAAGGCAAGCCCTGACCTAGGGCAGCTGCAATCTTTGAGTCCTATGACGAGATGGTTCCAGAGCCAGGGGCTCCAGTACTGGGGTCATGGGGCAAGTTCAGGGAAGGCTTCCTGGAGGAGTTGATGTCCAGGCAGAAAGCTGCCTGCTCAGTAGCAGCTTGTCAGGCAGAGAAGCAAGTGGGAAGGGCTGCTCCAGCTAGAGGGGGACTTGGCCAGCTGAGGCCCTGAAAGGGCCAGGGCCTTCTACACGCTGAGTAATGGTGTTCCCTAAATGCTCATGGCGGGGGCTGAAGGGAGTGGCAGTGGGTGGGGCTGACAGGAAGCTGGGGCAGCTAAGGAATGGGAATGCTACCCGAGGCGAGTGTGAGACTTGATTACACACCCAAGGAAGTGAGCCAGAGGCTGGAGCGGAGAAAGGACCCCTGCCGCGGATGGAGGTTGGGCAGGAATTCACACCTGGCAAATGCCCACCAGGACCCGGGTTCCATGTGAGGGGAGGCCCCTCTTCCTCTCTTCCTTTCTTCTTTCCTTCTTTCCTCTCTCCCTCCTTCCCTTCCTTCCCACCCTCCCTCCTTTCCTCTCCTCCCTTCCTCCCTTCCCTCCCTCCGTCCCTCCGTCCCTCCGTCCCTCCGTCCCTCCGTCCCTCCTTCTCTCCTTCCCTCCTTCCCTCCTTCCTTCCTTCCTTCCTAAATTAATAGACTTTCTGAAAGATCAATGTTAGGTTTATAACAGAAAAATTGAGCCAAAGTACAGGGAGTTCCCATTGACCTCTCCCCAGGTTAACCACCGGTTCTCTTATGATTAACCTGCTGCATTGGTGTGATGCATCTGTTACAACTGATGAAACAACGCTGACATACACAGACCATTCACTAAGGTCCGTCGTTCACATCAGACTTCACCCTTGGTGGTGTACACTCTAAGGGTTTTGACAAATGCATAATGACATGTCTCCACCATTATAGTAGCCTCCAGAGTATTTTCATGGCCCAAAAATTCCTTGTGCTCCTCCTACCCCGATTTTTTTTTTTTTTTGAGACAGAGTCTCACACTTACCCCAGGCTAGAGTGCAGTGGCACGATCTCAGCTCACTGCAATCTCAGCCTCCCAGGTTCAAGCGATTCTTCTGCCTCAGCCTCCGAGTGGCTGGAATTACAGGCCCCCACCACCACGCCCAGCTAATTTTTTGTATGCTTTTAGTAGAGATGGGGTTTCACTGTGTTGCCCAGGCTGGTCTCAGACTCCTGACCTTGTGATCCGCCTGCTTCGGCCTCCCAAAGTGCTGGGATTACAGGAGCCACTGTGCCCGGCCAATCTTTCTACTGTCTTTATAGTTTTGCCTTTTCCAGAGTGTCAAATAGTTGCAAACATACAGTATGTAGCCTTTTCAGATTGGCTTCTTTCACCTAGCAATGTGGAGTTAGGGTTCCTCCAGGTCTTTTCATAGCTTGATAGCATATTTCTTTTTCGTGCTGAAAAATATTGTATTGCGTGGATGTACCCAGTTTATCTATTTCTGAAGGATATCTTAGTTGTTCTGAATGTTTAGCAATTATGAATAACGCTGACATAAACATTCATATGCAGTTTTTTTATGGACGTAGTTTTCAACTCATTTGGGGAAATACAACATTTGTCTTTTTGTGGCTGGCTTATTTTGCTTAGCGCAATATCCTCAGGTTTCCTCTGTGCTACGGAATGCACACTTTCTTTTCAAGGCTGATTAATATTTCATTGTATATAAACACACACTGCTAGCTATTGACTATTTTAATAAGATCCTGCTTTCCATTCTTTGGGATCTACTTCAGGAAATGGGATTGCTGAATCATATGGTAATTCTATTTTTAATTTTTCAAGGAAGCGCCATACTGTTTTTTCCACAGAGGCTTCACCAACACTTCTTATTTTCTGGTTCCTTTTTTTTCTTTTATTAGCTATCTCAATGGGTGTGAAATGATACCTTGTTGTGGTTTTGATTTGCATTTCCGTGATGATGAGTGATGATATTGAGCACCTTGTCACATGCTTCTTGGCCATTTATATATCATCTTTGGAGAAACGTCTACTTAAGTCCTTTGTTCATTTTAAAATCACATTCCTTTTTGTTGTTGTTGAGTTGTAAGAGTCTTTATGTATTCTGAATATTAACCCTTTATCATTTATATATTTGCAAATATTTTCTCCCAGTCTGTAGATTGCCTTTGCACTTTGTTGATTGTTTCCTTTGGTGCACCGACGTTTCAAAATTTGGTGTAGTCTCATTTGCACGTGTCGCCGTCATAGCCAAAAATCACTGCCAAATCACTGCCAAATCCAACATCATGAAGCTTTCCCCCTACGTTTTCATATGAGAGTTTCATAGTTTTCGGTCTTATGTTTAGAGCTTTATCCATTTTTAGTTACTTTTGTATGTGATGTAAGGCAAGGGCCCAACATTTGCATCATTTGTTGTAAAGAATGTGGTTTCCCATCTAATGGTCTTGGAACCCTTGGGGAAGATCACTTGACCATATATGTGAGGGTTTATCCCTGGGCTGTCTGTTCTCTTCCTTCAGTCTATATGTCTGTCTTTATGCCAGTACCACACTGTTTGGATTTCTGTAGCTTTCTAATAAGTTTTGAAATCAGGAAGCATGATACCTCTAGCTTTTTTTTTCTTTTTCTTACTACTTTCTTAATTTCTTTAATGGTTATTGATCTCATCAAGTTTCCCACTCTTCTTAAATCAATTTTGGAACTATATATTTCCCTACAAAATTATTTATTTTGGGCTGGGTGCAGATGCTTACACATGTAATCCCAGCAGGAGGATCGCTTGAACTCAGGGGTCTGAGACCACCCTGGGCAATGTGGCAAAAATTCATCTCTACAAAAAAATATTAAAAATTACCTGGGTGTGGTGGGGCACACCTGTGGTCCTAGCTACTTGGGAGGCTAAGGTGGGAGGATCACTTGAGCCTGGGAGGCTGAGTTTGCACTGAACTGTGATGGTGATCATACCACTGCACTCCAGGCAGGGTAACAGTGAGACCCTGTCTTATAAAAAAAAAATTATTTATTTCATTTGACTTTTAGTTTGTAAGTAGACTTTTAATATAAATTGTCTTATAATTAAAAATCACCACTATTTTATATCCTCTTACTGTTTGTGTCTTTCATCTTTTTTGTTAAATTCAAATTTTTCAAAAGCGTGTCTAATTCATTATTTTTAACTGATCAAGTTTTTTGTGTGTGTTTGTTATTAATGCCTTCCTTCTGCTTTCTTTGTAATTATTTTTTGTTCTTATTTTACTAGCTTCTTGAATTCATTTATCTCCAGATTTTCTTGACTAAACATTTTCTCTAAATAGCCTTTGGCCTGAATCCCCAGGTTTTTATATATAAGTTTGTCATATTAATTTGAAAATTAGCTCATAATTGTTTCAGATTAGATTCGCTCTTTAAACGAGGAGTTATTAAGAAAAGTATTTTTTTTTTTAAAGATGGGGTTTCACCTTTCCAATTTGCTTCAAATGATTGTAGAAAAAAAAAAAAGAAAGAAAGAAAGAAAGAAAAAAAGATGGGATTTCACCATTATGGCCAGGTTGGTCTTGAACTCCTGACCTCAGGTGATCCACCCACCTCGGCCTCTCAAAGTGCTAGGATTACAGGTGTAAGCCACCGCGCCCAGCCTAAGAAAAGTATTTTTAAAAATTTCTAGACTGGGCATGATGGCTTATGCCTGTAATCCCAATACTTTGGGTGGCCTAGGTGGAAGGATTGCTTGAGGCCAGAAGTTCAAGATCAGCCTGGAAATATAGCAAGACTCTATCTCAAAATTTTTTTCTAAGATATATTTACAGTAACAGATGTATTTCTATTTTGAAGATATATGCTTTATTAATAAATATATTTCTGTTTCTAAGCTAGTTTTTGTTATTGGCGTCCAAAAGTACGGAATGTTAAACGCATTTAATAAAGAGATTTTCCAAACAGGCTTTGTGTGGGCGACAAGGCCGTTTTATTTTGCTCTTGGGTGCAAACAGGCTGAATCCGAGAAAGGACTGGCAAGGTAGTAGGAGTGGGAATTGGTTTCATAGGTTGGGGCAATTTTTGGGGGGCAGGGGTGTTAACAGAGTAAGATCAGTTACAATGGTGGGGGTAGGGGCAAGGAGTATACATTACCATAAGTTCAGTTACAATGGTGGGTGGGGTAAGGCGTAAGAGTAGTTAAGATGGTAGGGTGGGGCAGAGGGATACTCACAGAGCAAGAACAGTTAAGACGGCAGGATGGGGAAAGAAGCTTAATGTCGGGGAAGCTCGGCTGGGTGATCAGGGATAATGGCGAACACAGGTGGGGGTGAGGGGCAATCAGAGGAGGCAGGCAGGACTTCAGACTTTCTGGGTCCAGGCTTGCACCTGGAGGCCTGACAGTTGTTGCCCTCCCTTTCTAACTCAATTGCATTCTATTCAATGAATGTGTCCTGTATGATTTCAGCTTTTTGGGTTTATTAGGCTTTTCATTACGGCCTAATAAATACAAAGAAAAATATTTGAAATTTGCGTGCTTGGCTTTAACAACGATTAACTCTTGGGAGGAAAGTGAAATTGAAGGGCAGAGACAATGAGGGGGAAGATTTTCGTTTGCTTTTGATTGTCGGTAATTTTTGTTGTTGTTGTTGTTGTTGTTGAGACGGAGGCTCACTCTGTCGCCCAGGCAGGAGTGTAGTGGCACGATCTCGGCTCCCTGCAACCTCTGCCTCCCAGGTTCAAGAGATTCTCCTGCCTCAGCCTCCAGAGCAGCTGGGACTACAGGTGTAAACCTTACTTTCTAGTTCCTTTTTTTCTTTTATTTGCTAATCTCAATGTGTGTGAAATGATACCTCATTGTGGTTTTGATTTCCATTTCCGTGGTGATGCTAATTTTTGTATTTTTCAGTAGAGACGGGGTTTCACCATGTTGCCCAGGCTGGTCTCGGAACTCCTGAGCTCACGCAATCCACCTGCCTCGGCCTCCCAAAGTGCTGGGATTACAGGCGTGAGCCACCGCGCCCGGAGGGAAACTTTTTCGCCATAAGAATTTGC
Source organism: Cacajao melanocephalus (assembly GCA_963573385.1). NCBI lineage: Eukaryota > Metazoa > Chordata > Mammalia > Primates > Pitheciidae > Cacajao > Cacajao melanocephalus. The sequence goes on along the minus strand of CAUYLG010023582.1, from coordinate 27,204 downwards.
TCAAGTATAATGGTTTTCAAAAGTAACCATTTTTGAAAGAACTCGGGAGTGTAGGCCCCTGGGTACAGCGTCCCAGAGCATCGTTGTATGACCGAGAGACACTGCCTTTAAAAACGCTCTTACTTCCTACTGGCTCTACAGTCGTATTTCCTAAGCACCTAACATAAGGCTTTGGGGTAAAGAGAAACACACAGTCTGACCTTCCAGCAGCTCACAGTGTGGTTGGAGAAACGGAAGAAAACAAGCAATTGCAATAATGAGCCATCACGCGATCGACCTTGTCCCTGGAGGAGCTGTCCCCGGATCTGTCTAGGGAAGCACCAGGGCTGGCTCCAGGAGACGGGGTGGAACTGGCTGGCCAGAGACAGGGGCAGGAGGGTTGTCAGATTTAGCAAATAAAAACAGAATGCCCAGTTACATTTGAATTTCAGATGAACATTTGTTTTGGTATAAAATGTATAATTATGTCATATGCAATGTTTGGGATATATTTACACTAAAAAATTTAGTCGCCCCACCTGTGGCTCTAAGTACGGAGGGGAAGAGGAGGAGCAAAGTAAGGTTTGGTGCAAGGAGATGGTTCGGTTTCGTACACGTTTGAGGAAAGGGGGCCAGTGGCCACGTGACTGGAGCTGTGGGATTCCAGGCCGCAGGATGTCAGGGTTGGGGCCTGAGGGGCGAGGCCTGGGCCAGCAGTGATAGGAGGTGATGGATGTGCCCTGTGATGGGGCTGCGGCCGGTCGTACGCGGCAGTTGAGTGAGATGGGTAGGGTTCTTTCCTTGTTCGAGAAGGCAGGGCGTGTCTGAGCAATCCCGTTTAGGAAGATCAACTCCAAGTAATTGGACGAAGAAACTTCCGGAGCTGGACGGATCCCCCGGGGTACACCGTGCCTGGGCTGGGAAGGTCCCGGGGACCTGCGGTGCAGAGCAGGGCCGGGCCTCCAGGGGGCGTTCTCGGCGGGGCGGGGCGGGGCGGGGGTGGGGGCGGGGGTGGGGGCGCCGGGTGTCTCTAACAGCCCTGCTGCAGGGTTAGGCCCTGATAAGCAAACTGAAGTCTGAGTAGAGATAGGGCTTGGGGGATTGAGGGTGTCACTCAGACAGGTCAGCTACTTTCTTTTTTCAAAATTATTTTTATTTTTTTATAGAGAAGGGGGTCTTGCCATGTTTCCCAGGCTGGCCTCGAATTCCTGGACCCAAGCCATCCCCATGCCTCTGCCTTCCGAAGTGATGCGATCACAGGCGTGCACCACCGTGCCCAGCCGGGTTTGCAGCTTTGTAAGGGCGCCGCCAGGCCTTTGCCACCCTGAGTGAGCCAGGCTTGGGCGGGTAGGGAGGGCTCTAGGTCACCTGGAGGCTGCCACTGTGTCTACGGCTGCCTCTTCCTGCGATAGCTTTGTCTTCCAGGTCCCTTCTCTAGTTTGCCACCCTACTCTGGAAGAGGGTGAAGCTGTCGTCCTCTCAAACTCCTGGGTGATTCCTTCCCTCCTCTGCTCGCAGGTGCCCTCCAAGCCCGGACTCCAGTGCTCAGACCAGAACTGACTTTTGAAGGAGCAGGGCAGAGGAGGACTCCCAGACACCCCTCCTGTTTTCCAGGGCGATCCTACGCACGTGCTTTCATCCTCATCCCTGCCGTAGGAGGGGCCCACCAGGTGTGACCCGGCTTTCCAAGGCTTCTTTCCATAAAAGGCCAGGGGTAGGAATAAGGCAAGAAAAGAGATGGGACTCTGCACTTGTCAGGGGAACCCCTCAGCTCTGTAACCGGCACTGCCTCCAGTCCCTCTGCTGCTGCTCTGCCAACCTGTGCTGGGTCCTCCACACCACTGCCCTTGTCGCTTCCCTGCTCAAGAACCTGTGGTGACCCCTACTGTTAACAGAAGCATTGCTTGTATCAAGAATCTCATTCTGCTTCTCCCTCCACTGGAGTGTGTGCTTCTTGCGGGCTGTAGCCTCAGCATCGAGAATACCTGCCATTGACCAGGCGCAGTGGTTCACACCTGTAATCTTAGCTCTTTGGAGGCTGAGGCGGGCAGATCACTTGAGGTCAGGAGTTCAAGACCAGCCTGGCCAACATGGTGAAGCCCCATCTCTACTAAAAATAGAAAATCAGGTGGGCATGGTGGTGCACACCTGTAATCCCTGCTACTTGGGAGAATCGCTTGAACACGCGAGGTGGAGGTTGCTGTGAGCCGAGATGGTGCCACTGAACTCTGTACTCCAGCCTGGGCAACAGAGCAAGACTCCATCTCAAAACAAAACAAAACCTGACACAAAGTAGTTGCTCAATAAATAAGACTGAAATAAGACTCAATAAATAAGACTGAAAATGTGCTGGCTGCTGCACTTGCCTTGCTCTCAACACCCAAAAGGCCATCCCTTCATTCTCTTTATTTTACCTTTCCCTTCCAAGCCCAAGGCACTGATTCGTTTTGAAATCTTGATTTCTGTCTAGATTTAAAGGCTTTGAGAAAGGAATTACTTTCCCCCTCCCCACCCCCAGGGCCTAGTGCATTCTCGAAAATAGGTAAGACAGACCAGACACAGTGGCTCATGCCTATAATCCCAGCACTCTGGGATGCTGAGGCAGGAGGATCACTTGAGCCCAGGAGTTTTAACACCAGTTCAGGCAACATGACAAGACTCTGTCTTTACCAAGAAACTTAAAAATTAACTGAGCATGGTGGTGCATGCCTATTGTCCCAGCTACTTGGGAGGATTTTTAGATCCTGGGAGGTTGAGACTACAGTGATCTGTGATCACACCACTGCACTCCAGCCTCGGTGACAGAGTGAGACCGTGTCTCAAAAAAAAAAACAAAAGATAAGACCGAATGTTCTCCGTATGGTCCTATTTGGTCATGGAATGATTCACAGTGGATTTTCCTCCACCGTTCAGCATTCCTTCCATAACCTGTGTCTGGCCATGAGCTACACGCTGTTCCCACAGAAAAGACACAATCCTGAACTGGGTGGAAGCCTTCTGCTCAACTGCACAGGCACCAAAATGTGTGCTGGGGGAAATCACACAAGATCTTCTCAAGCAGCCTTTGACCTCGCTCAGGATCATAGATGGCCGTGTTCGTAAGGCATTATTAGCCAACATCCCATATCTTCTGACTATGAAGGTGAAAATGTGTGCTGTGTGTAGGGTTGGGTGAGACCCTTATTTCTGATTTCTGAATACCTACCGCTTTGAGGATGCCCCTAACTTGGTTGTCCAGGCAGAGGCTGAGAGAGAATGGTTTAGAGGGCTAGCAGGCAGATCTTTCTCAGTTCAGTGCCTTCCTTGCTGTAAGCCCAGTTGGCAGAGCTTTACTAAGCTAAGGAGTGTTACTGTGGCTTCCTTCAAACTTGATGCAGCAATTGGATGGATCCTTAATGGAGGGCTCTTCCTCACTTGGCTACAACTGTGGCCCAACTCTCTAACAAAGCGGACATTTTTTTTTTTTTTTTTTGGAGACAGAGTCTCACTCTGTCACCAGGCGCCAGGCTGAAGTGTAGTGGTGTGATCTCGGCTCACTGCAACCTCCGCCTCGCGGGTTCAAGCAATTCTCCTGCCTCAGCCTCCCAAGTAGCTGGGACTACAGGCGCACACCATCATGCCCAGTTGATTTTTGTATTTTTAGTAGAGATGGGGTTTTACTATGTTGGCCAGGATGATCCGCCCGCCTCGGCCTCCCAAAGTACGGGGGTTACAGGCATAAGCTGCGGGGCCCGGCCCAAAGTGAACATTTGTAAATAATTGGACGTAGCTTTTTTTTTTTTTTTTTTGAGATGGAGTCTCGCTCTGTTGCCAAGGCTGGAGTGCAGTGGTGTGATCCTGGCTCACTGCAATCCCTGCCTCCTGGGTTCAAGTGATTCTCCTGCCTCAGCCTCTTGAGTAGCTGGGATTACAGGTGCCTGCCACCACGCCCAGCTAATTTTTGTATTTTTAATAAAGACGGGGGTTCACCATGTTGGCCAGGCTAATCTCGAACTCCTAACCTCAGGTGGTCTGCCTACCTCAGCCTCCCAAAGTGCTGGGATTACAGGTGTGAGCCACCGTGCTGGGCCTGGAGGTAGCTCTTTGAATGAAACACTCAGCAAAGAATTGATTTGTTTGCAGGCCTGTTTTTTCACTAAAGCATAACCCTAACATCAAGGGCTTCCAAACTGGTGAAAATGATGCAAGGGATGGGGTGAGAAATGGCAGAGATCAGCTAATGGTCCTGAGCCACACTCTGATCTCCACAAAACCTCAGCAGCTTATGGGTCTCTGATATGTTTTTGTGTGTGTTTGTAAGAGAGATACTGAGATTTCCCATCACATGACTTTGATTTCTTTGCTCTTTCTCTCCATCCTGACAGCTTGTATACATCAGGGCAAATCTACATATGACTTAATGATTTACCTGCAACTTGAATCAAGAGTTTTGCTCTGGCCGAGCATGGTGGCTCACACCTGTAATTCCAGCACTTTGAGAGGCCGAGGAAGGTGGATCACGTGAGGTTGGGAGTTCAAGACCAGCATGACCAAAATGGAGAAACCCTGTCTCTACTAAAAATACAAAAATTGGCTGGGCGTGGTGGCGCATGCCTGTCGGCTGAGGCAGGAAAATCGCTTGAACCCGGGAGGCAGAGGTTGCAGTGAGCCGAGATCGTGCCAATTGCACTCCACCCTGGGCAACAAGAGTGAAACTCCATCTCAAAAAAAAAAAAAAAAAAAAAAAGTTTTGCTCATTTGCAGAAACATTATCTCCAAACCATGTTTTGAGGCTGCACGTAATCAAATTTTAAAAAATGAAAACATATTTTAACTATGAGTGATGCGTAAGAGTTGCTTTAGTAGCTATGTACCAAGTACCCACTTGCCATGGCACTTCACATATATTCTCTTCAATCTTTACAATTTCAGCAGGTCACCCTGCCCTTTACCTACACAAGGAAACTAAGGCTTAAAAGATGAAACCGCTTACCTACTAGATATGAAGCTACAGTGTTTGGAATCTGGGCAGTCTAATTCTAGAGCCCAAACTCTGAATCATTACTTTCTGATGCCCAACAAAGTTTGAATCAGTCGGGCGCGGTGGCTCAAGCCTGTAATCCCAGCACTTTGGGAGGCCGAGGCAGGCGGATCACGAGGTCAAGAGATTGAAACCATCCTGGCCATCATGGTGAAACCCTGTCTATACTAAAAATACAAAAATTATCTGGGCGTGGTGGCATGCGCCTGTGGTCCCAGCTACTCGGGAGGCTGAGGCAGGAGAATTGCTTGAACCCGGGAGGTGAAGGTTGCAGTGAGCTGAGATTGTGCCACTGCACTCCAGCCTGGCACCTGGCGACAAAGTGAGACTCTGTCTCAAAAAAAAAAAAAAAAAAGTTTGACTCAATCTTTGTCATTGGGGTTTCCGGTAAAAACTAGAAAACCTGCTGGATAAATTCCAAAAGAGCTGTGACATTTGAATCAATTTTAATCCAGCCAATTTCTTCCCTTTAAACTACCAAATAGAAGACTATTTCACCTGATTTGAGTTATTGGTAAATACATTTTTAAATTTCTATGGCACTTCCGCTTCCGCTGGGGTGGTGCCAAAGCCACAGTCATGAGTTCCTTCGTGTTTATCAGTAAGAGGAGCGTTTTCCCAAGTCGCTGGGTCTTTCTGACTGGTCCAGGTGTCACTCATTAAGGCCACAGGGCCCAGGATTTGCGCTTTTCAGCTTCGTAAGGGTTGAAAGGGCCACTCAGTGGAAGAGGGCATGGGAAGGTTTCTGGGTGCTGGTAATGTTCTCGTTCTTGATCTAAATCCTGGATTCATGAGTATTTATGTGTGAAAATCAACAAGCTGTAGAGTTATTTTTGTGCTCTTAAAAAGTTCTATGAATGGGACATAGAAGAAACTAGAGTGACTACAGGACCTATCCTGTCCTGTCTCATCCTGTATTAAAAGAGTTGGCTGGGCACGGTGGCTCATGGCTGTAATCCCAGCACTTTGGGATGCCAAGGCTGGCAGATTGCTTGAACAGCAGTTTGAGATCAGTCTGGGCAACATAGGGAGACCCCATCTCTACAAAAAAATACAAAAAGTAGCTGGGCATGGTGGCATGTGCCTGTGGTCCCAACTACTTTAGAGGCTGATGGGAAACTTGTTTGAGCCTGGGAGGTCGAGGCTGCAGTGAGCAGTGACGGCACCACTGTACTCCAGCCTGGGTGAGAGCTAGACCTTGTCTCAAAAAAACCAAATATATTCCTCAGCCACAAGGTTCTGTGGGAAAGTCAGTACAGGACCTCTACAAACAACGAAGGCCCAGCCCTGTCCCGGCCCCGGCTCCTTCCCTCTGCAGTGCAGTGCTCAGGTAGAACAGCCTCGTAGGAGTGAGGGCTGACACCTCAGCACTCCATTCCTTCTCATCTCCCTGTTCATAGACACATTTTCTGAAAGACCTGGAGGCAATTCTTGGTAAATATATTATTGGTCAATATATTCTACCAGGCAAGTTAAGCTAGATAGTTTTAAGTGAGGTAGGGAAGGTGAACAGTGAATATGGCTCCTTAATTGGGGTTTCTTTGTCCCTTGCCGCTTTAAAAATCTTCCGGAGAAACTGCTGTCATGATGGCATATAGTGAATAACTATGACCCAGGGGAATTTAGAAAACTGCTTTCCTTAGGTTGGTAAGCCAGGGTGCAAAGATGTGGTATTTGCTTGTTAAGACCTTTTCAATACAATGTGAGGTAGTATGTCAATTCAAGAGGGTGCTCAGAGAGCCAAATCAAGACAAAGTTAAATTTCAGGATAAACAATGTGTATGATGACACTTCTTTTTCACACTTGGCTTTATGTAGGTTTCCATTTTGGAGTCTATCAAATTGTTCCGGCTTTTTTTTCTTCTTATAGACAGAGTGAGAAAAACAGAAATGATATTAACAAGCAATTCATTAAGAACTAGGTTCTTGGCCAGGCATAGTGGCTCACATGCCTGTAATCCCAGTACTCTGGGAGGCCAAAGTGGGAGGATCACTTGAGGCCAGAAGTTCAAGACCAACCTGATCAATACAGCAAGACTCCATCTCTTAAAAAAAAAAATTAGGTTCTAGGTATCTTTTTGTATATTCTCAATTAAAACTAACGAGTTAAGTAGTAGTATATTAGGGCCTCAAGGCTTAGATAAGTTCACAAGGTTTGTAAATAAACTTCAAATCTACACCTAAATTATATTTACCTTTAGACAACACTGCCTCCTCAAGTTCATGCAGAAACAGGCTGAAGTTTTGGCCTATGAAGTATGCAATTATATATTCTTAATACTAATCAAAAGAGAGAATACATACCATCAGAGGAGTCAGTGGCTCCAGAATAGCACCCATGTTAAAAATGTATTTGTTTTCCTGAAGTCAGAGTAAACCTGAACGGGCAGTCAATTTTAAATTATAACTGAGGTAGAGAGGGGTATTTTATCTAGAGAAAAACACAAGACCAGGTTTATTTCATACAATGTTATTCACACATTTTTCATTTTCTAATTTATACATAATATACAAAGAAGTGAAGTGAACATTATTTCATATGAACCAATAAGAGCCAGGACTTAAGACAAACTGGTCCAGAAACAATCCATTATCAAAAGGAGACACTCGAGTAAAGCCTAGGTAGTTTAGCCCAATTGTTTCTTTATTCTGAAATGTCATTTTCAGATTTTACCAAAATTTCATGCCAACTTACTAAAAGGTAAAAATTGGGGTGGGTACCCAAAATGGCAGACTGTAAAATTTCTACAAGAAGTTATTTTTGTAGAGCAGGCCTGAAATATTGGGAAGATTGGGCTGTCAGCACTGGGACACGTGGGAATATCAGAACCCCAAGAAGAGGGTTAAGTTTCTCAATGTAATATTCTCTAGTACTTGTCATTTTCTAAAATTGCAGAGATAATGCCTGTGCCAACAGACAGCAAAGATGAAGGAAGACTAGGAATTCAACTGTACAAAAACAGGAAAGTCATTACCAATCTCCAACATGACAGCTTTGATCCTGAAACCATGGGCTGATAGTGAGAACAAAAGTCTGACATGGGCCGAAAAACTCTGAGGTTGGCAAAGTAGCAAAAAGTGAGAGAGCGGCTTTGCGTGGTTTTAAAAAAAAAAAAGGCGCTGCTACAGTGACTGGTACATGTTGATGACCCTGTGTGACTATGAGAAGGAACAGTGACAAATGTTTGGATTTAATGGCCTCACCAAGGAATGTTGGGTTAGAAAACTAAAATAACTATAAACACCAAACATGAAAAGGTATGCCTGGCATCCCCAAACTTTATGCATTTTTAGGTTCATAATATGAACAACTAAGTGATAAAACCTTTAGATTCCACATTGTGCTCAGAAGATAGCTTTTCTTCTGCAGATCTCTAGTAAAAAAAAAAAATCTCTTCCATATTCAGCTGACAGAGATAGCATGTTCATTTTAGTTTTCAGCACTAAACATAAGTGAGTCAACATAAATGTTTATACAAAATACTGACTTCAACAAAATACAAAGCACTTTCTTTATCTTTCAGAAACTGAATATACACAGCGAGTTTTTTTTCCAAAATATTTTCATAGGCAAAGGATTAAAAACGATTTTAATTATACACATATGGTCACAATTTTGCCTTAAAAAGATTGTTGGGAAATGTACATAAGGCCGCTTGTAAATGTACATCGTGTTACTGTTACGTCTTATGTCCAGAGAAAAAAATGTTATCATACAGATTTGCTCTTACTTGGGAGTAGGCTATTCAAAAATACAGTACTCTTCTGTACAAAGAAAAAAGTCACATCACATTTAATAAGATGAAAAAAGCATTGGCCTCCATGGTAACCAAATATCTCAGTCCAATACTTTCTGTTATGCACAATACCCTGACTTCAGTTGAAAATGATCCAAATTCTAGCATGTTCATATTAACAGTCAACAACTATGTTATAAAACAAAATGATCTCACGATAATAAAAAGAAAGCTGGTTCATACTTCTGAAACCATATAAAGATAAAAAATTTTAAAAAAATCACTCTCGATTTGGAGAAATAAATTTACATTATACAACACTATATTGCCAGGTCAAAGAGGGCAGGGACATAAATGTACACTAAAATGCAAATGTATCCCAAAGAGATAAAACAAATTCCATTTACAGCATGAAGGTTTACAAATGTACACCTGTACAACCAAGGAAAGCGTCACTACTAAATTAAGCAAGGCTTTTATAATAAACATTGAAACAAGATTTCCTTTCAAAGTGTAAACTTACATCTATTACTACACACACAATGCATATATTTATAGAAAGCAAAAAAGAGCTATCTGAATATGTAATCATGCTTAAATGCTGAGCTATCAAATTCACTTTTCAGTGGCCCCTTTTCACCTCTATCTGGTTCCTACTTTCTGCCTCTATGAAAAAGCAAAATAAAGCTCAACACTTCCTCAACATGTCTTTATAATTCTATAAGCAAAACAAAACACAAATTTCCACTCTTTCTCATTGCAAACCAAACTGAAAAGTTAATATATGACTTAACTTTTCATTTAGTGCACTTAAGTGAAGTGTCACCATGATTTTGTATTTCTTAACTCTTACAACAATTACATATGTAAGTATATACAATATTTTTGTACATTGCCAGAGACATTTTAGGGCAGTATTTGTATTAAAACCACATCTACTGTAAATAACGTTAAGTTCTTTTCATCTCAAACCATTTTATTCTTGTCTTACTTGCTCGTTATTTGCATGATAGTTTGTGAATTACCAAAATACAACTTAACTTTTTAAAATATTAATAATATTTATGCAGTTGATTGTTAATCTGTTATAAAAGGTCTCACACAAAGGAAAAAAATAAGGACTATAATTCTATATACATCTCTATAAACCTGTTGTGCTATGGGGTTGTAGACCTACCAGACTGTGAGCCAGTTTATTAAAAGAATACTGTACTTTTTCCTTTAAAAACTATTTTTGTGACTTTACAAGGTAAAAATTTACAAAATATGAGACAGCTTTTTATTTTTGATACAATTACATCATATACAGGCATTCTGTGCTTTGCCAGCAATCCAATCTGATAGGTCTCCACTCAGGGCTGAATATAATTTATAATTCATCCCCCATCCCCCAAATATACACAAGAACCTTAAAAAATTTACAAATGGATGAATAAAGTCAATAAATAATTTTGTTTTAAAAAAAACTGAAGATTCATAGTTGAGTTGTGTTTTGATAATTCACACACACAAAAAATCTTTTCACATGGTTAAATTATCTTCTTTCTCTTGCTTCTGTAATTTACAGCATTCCATTTGGTGGTCCTCCAATAGGTCCTAGATCAGGGCTATTCTTCAAATAATACTTTTCCAGCTTGGCCAGTATATGCTTCCCATATGTGTATTTGCGCAAAGTAGTAATGTGAGGTCGAATCTAAAAAACAAACAATCTGCTTAGAAAATCTAAGTCATTTTAGTTTCCGATTTCTTAAAAAAGCACCCCTACATCTGGGTAATTTAGAGGAATAATTGCAATTAAAAAAAATCTAAATCCAAAGAAAGCTACTTTTTGCAAAAGCAGTTGTGATCCACTCAATCCTTCTAAACATCTGTTCTCGAAATCGTTAAATGAATTAAAAAAACACTACATCTAACTATGTCACATGCAAATAGGCAGAGGCCCCAAATATAGCAAGAAAGTTACCCAGTAATTCCACATCCAGGAATTTATTCTACTAAAAAAATTATAAAAAGACTTTTGTACAAAGCACTACTTATAACAATTAAACAATTAGGGACAATCCAAATATAACAAATATGATATCAGTTAAATAATGTAGCTATTAAAAATAAGATTGCATTTTTAAATATTCATTAGTTTATAGAAAATACTAAATTAAAAGATACGTAGAAACTTAGACACCAGTATTTTGGGAAAATGAGATGGGAGGATCACCTGAGCCCAGGAGTTTGAAACCAGACTGGGCAACATAGCAAGACCCTATCTCTACAAAATATAAACAAAACTAGTTAGCTTGCGTGCCTGTTGTCTCAGCTACTAGGGAGACTAAAGTGGTAGGATGGCTTCAGCCAGGAGGTTGAGGCTACATACAGTTAGCTGAGATCCCACCACTGGACTCCAGCCTATGCAACAGAGACCCTGTCTTGAAAGAAAAGAAGAAAAAAAAAAAGGAAAACTTACATCAAGCTGAAGAATGAATTTTAAAAATCAGAAGGGCAAAACGCTTTTATAGATGGAAGGAATCTTAAGGTATCAATTTTCTCTCTATATGAGGAGAGGACCAAAGGGGGTTATGTACTTTGCTCCATGTTTTGTAAATGAATACATTCAGAAAAAGATCAAGGGTATTCAAAATAAGTGTTTTTTTCAGTGTTCTTTATAACAGTAAGTTTCCCTACTACAATTACTAATTTCTTAAAGAATTATTAGATTCTAGGAGGAAGATACAGAGAGGAAACAGCTTAAAGGGAAACAATTATGAATTAGTACTACGTCCCACAACATAAACACAAAATTCTACTTAGAAAAATGAATTAGGTTAAAAATCAATGATCAACCCATGTATTACAGTAAATTAAACATAGTCCGCCATCTGTATATATGGATTCAACCAACCATTGGTCAAAAGCACTTTTTTCAAATGACAAAGTTTGTTTTAAACAGATTTTTTACTTATCATTACAGTATAACTATTTACATAGCACTTACATTGCATTAGGTATCATAAGTAATCATGAGATGAGTATATGGGAGGATGTGATTAGGATACATGCAAATACTATATGCCATTTTAGATAAGGGACCTGAGCATCTGTAAATTTTGGCACAGGAGTGGGTGGGTCCTGCAACCAATCCCCCAAAATACTGAGGGACAACTGTACAGTTAAATAAGATGAAGGCAAAAAGAACAATGTAAAACACAGATAACAGATGAGAAATGAATATGATTCCCTAAGAATTTCTTTTCAATGATTTTTTTGAGACAGGGTTTTGCTCTGTTGCCTAGACTGGAGTGCACTGGCATGAACACAGCCCACTGTAGCCTCAACCTCCAGGATTCAGGCAATCCTCCCATCTCAGTCGCCAGAGTAGCTGGGACCACAGGCATGTGTCATTATGCTCAGCTAATTTTAAATTTTTTTTGTAGAGAAGGGGGTCTCACTCTGTTGCCCAGACTGGTCTTGAACTCCTGAGCTCAAGTGGTCTCCCGTCACAGCCTCCCAAGTAGCTGGGATTAAAGGCAGGCACCATGATGCTAGTCTAATTGGTTTTTTTGGTGGAGGCAGGATCTTGCCACATTGCTCAGGCTAGTCTCAAACTCCTGGGGCTCAAGTGATCTTGTCACCTCAGCCTCCCAATCTGTTGGAATTATGGGAAAAAGGCACCATGCCCAGCAGTGATAACCTTAAGAATAAAAATGGAAATCGTACCAGTATCTGCCAAAGGATATCCATCAATTTTAATTTTTTCCTCCAGTTATAACAATACAGGAGGAAATGAAAGCCCAAGGAAGTTAAATGTGTAGCCTAAACACAAAGACGAACAAAATTATCTGAGTGTTACATGCTGTATTACCTTGTGCATGATTATCTTTCTCTGAGCAGGTTCAGCCATATCAATCATCTTTTGAACCACATAATTGGCATACTGGTCCTTCATCATGGTGTATAAGGCACTGTGAGGACCATCATTCTGGCAGCAAACTTCGTCAATCAGTAAAGCTCTCTCAGCACGGGAGGCATGAGTAACACACTTTTCTACTACATTGCTAAAAATTAAAGCAGATAAACAAAGCTGTTATTTTTTTCTTTACAGCAAAATTCCCTTGAGTTTTTAAAAAATCTTCTCCAATGCATGATAAAACAGAAGTCAGGATGGGATTCTCTTTCTTATGATTACTTTTATATTGTTCTTTTTTTTTTTTTTTTTTGAGACAGAGTCTCTTTCTGTCACCCAGGCTGGAGTGCAGTGATGCTACCATGGCTCATTGCAGCCTTGACCTCCCTTGCTCAAGTGATTCTCCCACCTCAGCCTCCCTCAGAGCTGAGGCTATATAAGCATGTGCCACCATGCCTGGACAATTTTTTGTACAGAAAGAATCTCCCCCTATGTTGCCCAGGCTGATCTTGAACTCCTGGGCTCAAGTGATCCTCCTGCGTCGACCTCCCAAAGTGCTAGGATAACACTTGTGAGACACTGCACCCGGCCAATTACTTTTATAACAGAAATTGGTATCATGGAACAACCTACATCATTTTGACATCCACAAGTTTAATTACGGGCCTCTTAAAATTGTACTTCAAAAAAGGGAAATCAGGTCATTAGAGTTGTGAGGCTTCCAAGAACGCACCCCAAATACATTTGCATGTCCGGTGTTGGGAAAAACTATTTTCCAAATATACATTTTATAAATAAACATATGTGGACAAAACAGATTTGTTATGTATATTTTTTAGAAAATAAAAGCAAGGGAGTCAGGTCTGGTGGTTCATGCCTGCAATCCCAGCACTTTGGGAGGCCGAGGCAGGTGAATAACCTGAGGTCAGGAGTTCAAGACCAGCCTGGCCAACATGGTGAAGCCCTGTCTCTACTAAAAATGCAAAATTAGGGCCGGGCGCAGTGGTTCATGCCTGTAATCCCAGCACTCTGGGATGCTGAGGCGGGTGGATCATGAGGTCAGGAGTTTGAGACCAGTTTGGCCAATACGGTGAAACCCCACCTCTACTAAAAAATACACAAAAATCAGCCAGGCATGGTGGTGAGTGCCTGTAGTCCCATCTACTCGGGAGGCTGAGGCAGGAGAACTGCTGAAACCTGGGAGGCAGAGGTCACAGTTAGCCAAGATCACGCACTGGAACCCAGGAGGCAGAGGTTGCAGTGAGCCAGTGAGCTGAGACTGCACCACTGCACTGCAGTCTGGGTGACACAGTCAGACACTGTCTCAAAAAAAAAAAAAAAAAAAAAAATTAGCTGGGCGTGGTGGTGTGTGCCTGTGATCCCAGCAACACAGGAGGCTGAGGCAGGAAGATAGCCTGAACCTGGGAGATGGAGGTTGCAGTGAGCCAAGACTGCGCCAATGCACTCCAGCCTGGGCAAAATGCAAAACTCCATCTCAAATAACAAAAATAAAAGCAATGTTCTACAGATGTGTTTTAATGATGCCAAAAAAAAGACTACAGTTTAATGCTATATTCTACATGTATTTCTGTGATAACTAATAAAAGTCATTGAGATGAAAGAACTGACTCCTGGAATTAGAAAGTATGGGAATACCTGGCAAATTTGTGTTGACTCAGGGCTAAAACCTTTCCTCTGATTTCGGAAACAATTTTGCTCTTGTCTTCAGGTCGACCGTGTTCCAGTACATGCTGAATAACATAATTTCCGTACTGATCCTAAGGACAGATATTTAAAAATTACTTTCCCTAAGTCATTCCTTAAGAATGATTATTCTTTAAAGACATGTTAATAATTTTGTCTAAAAATCCAGTAGTATAGTTAGGAGAATACAACAGGCTTCTGTCTCACTCTTTCTATAGTGTGTTTAATAACAAATTATATTTCTTTTAAAAATTAAAACAATTTCAAAAAATATATAAAAAATAAAAATATATAAATATTTCAAATTGTTAGGGAATTTATACCTGTACCAACTGCTCTGTATGTTGGTGGAGTTCTTCTAAGATAGGTAAGGTCTGTTCTGCAGTGCAATGCTCTAGGATGCGCTGAATTACCCTGCAGCCATAAGGATGAGTTGAAAGCACAAATACCTGAGGACAATTAGAAGAATTAAAATTTGTATTCTCTGACATTTTTAAACAGTTTGTTGAAGCAGACTGATTTTCTGAACAACAAACACCTTAAAGTAGTTTAAAACAGAAGGGTGATGAGCTCACATTTAATATGACTACCACCATGTTTGCGAAGACTGGAGAGTGAGGGCAGAGAGCACTCCATTTAGGAGCTGAAGATACTTTGATCAAAAGGAATCTAACCAGAACACTGAGGTTATGTAACGATGAGAATGAACGGGCAAAAAGAGAAAGGGTAGTTTAGCATTAAGAACTATTAATTACTATGTATTAGTTACAAATTGCTATGTATTTTCTGTCTTATTTTACAGTCTTATGTCTTTCTCCAAACTTCCTTCCCTTCTCTGAGAAAACCTGAAAAACACTGTTGGGTATAAATAAATAACAATTCTAACAGTGATTACCTTTACTTCTTACGGTAATGTCATTAAACTCTTATTTCTGTTTTGCAGCTTCAGAAAAATGAAGCTAACTACTGCCTAAGGAAGAGGAAGAAATTAATGTACATTTACTGTTTTGTATTCTATTTTTGTATGCAAGTGCTGGGTATTAGCTAGTGGACTTATGAAAAACGTGTTGATATTCAAAATTCTAAAATAATGCCTGCTAACAAATTATAAGCCAAAACTCAAACATACTTGTCCCTTGAAAGCATCAATGATGAACTGCAGTGACTGTGGCTGAACACATTCAATACATTTTTGTACAACATGGTTTCCATTTTGATCTTTCACACATTTCAGCACATGACCATCCAGCTCCTTTACCATTTCACTCTGCAAAAGATAGGATGTTATTTAAATAATTACCTCAAATGAGAAAATACTAGTATATTTTAACTCAGTATTAAAAATTAAAAATCTCAGTATATTTATCTCAGGATTAAAAATACTGAGATGAGAACAAAAATATATTCAAAAATATTATTTCCTGTTTGTCAAGAGTTTAAATTTTTTTCTCTTGTAGTATAATTAGCAGAAACCACTGAAAAGTGAAAATTACTAAAACATACTGCAGGATTATAGTATAAATGATGCATGTTGAAACAACCTAGTGATACTGAATTTGCTGTATTTAAACTGTCTTCACCGTGTAAATTATCCACTAATATTCAGCAGGTGGTTACTAATATGACCAATTCAGAATTCTGTATTTTTGCCTTACTTAGTACCACCTCCACCACCTAAGGAATTATTTTTAATGGCTGAGTGAGTTTATCAAGTACATAGAAAATGGTTAAGGAGCTGACGACTACTTATGGGCTTTGTGATTTTTACATATTATCTCAATAATTCCCTAAAGGAAGCATTAATGTCAGACATCTTTGTTCTTTTTAAAAATGGTCTTATAATAAAGAACTTATGACCAGGTGCAGTGGCTCACACTTGTAATCCCAGCACTTTGGGAGCCTGAGGCTGGCGGATCACCTGAGCTCAGGAGTTTGAGACCAGCCAGGGCAATATGGTGACACCCAGTTACTACCAAAAATACAAAAAACTAGCCAGGAGTGGTGGCGCATGCCTGTGGTCCCAGCTACTTGGGAGGCTGAAGTGGGGATCACTTGAGCCTGGGAGGCGGACGTTGCAGTAAGTTGAGACTGTGCCACTGCATTCCAACCCGGGTGAAACAGTGAGACTCTGTCCCAAAACAAAACAAAAAAACCGTAAAACTTTATATAGCTTTTAATATTGATAAAATAAGCTAAAAGACAGTACGTGGAGAAATGGAGTACACATACTCAATCTAAAGGCATTCATATTTAAAATATCTTTCACCAAAAGGACTTTCAACTACATTTTGAAGTAACCATGGTGAATCCTGTTAAGTCAGGCTATAATACAGATGTTTAATTTTATTTATTTATTATTATTATTTAATAGAGACAAGGTTTCACCATGTTGGCCAGGCTGGTCTTGAACTCCTGACTTCAGGTGATCCACCCACATCAGCCTCCCAAAGTGCTGGGATTACAGGTATGAGCCACCGCGCCTGGCCAATACAGATGTTTAATTATGAACTAAAATCACTGGGTGCCGTGGCTCACGCCTGTAATCCCAGCCCTTTGGGAGGCCGGGGTGGGCAGATCACCTAGACCAGGAGTTTGAGACCAGCCTGGCCTTCCTGGTGAAACCTCATCTCTACCCCCACAAAAAATTAGCTAGTTGTGGTGGCTCACGCTCTTGGTCCCAGCTACTCAGGAGGCTGAGGCATGAGAATCAACTGAATCCAGGAGGCAGAGGCTGCAGTGAGCCGAGATCGTGCCATTGTACTCCAGTCTGGGAGACAGAGTGGGACTCTGTCTCAATAAACAACTAAAATGGACTAAATTACAAAATAAAACATGCTTAAGAATCCAAAGGCCAGGTGTGGTGGCTCATGCCTGTAATGCCAGCACTTCGGGAGGCCGAGGTGGGCAGATCACGAGGTCAGGAGTTCAAGACCAGCCTGGCCAACATGGTGAAACTCCATCTCTACTAAAAATACAAAAATTAGCTGGACATGGTAGCGCATGTCTGTAATCCCAGCTACTCGTGAGGCTGACGTAGGAGAATTGCTTGAACCTGGGAGGCAGAGGTTGCAGTAAACTGAAATTGCCCCACATTCCAGCCTGGGCAACAGAGCAAGACTCTGTCAAAACAAAACAAAACAAAACAAAACAAAACAAAAACAAAAAAATACTATTATTCATTAACAGTATCAACAAAGTCTTACTCCTAATGCTTTTATTTTTAAATATCAAAGACATTTAAAAAATATCTATACCAGTTAGAAACTTGTGGCAGAGAAGTTCTAACCTTTTAAATAATTAAATGTGTTTATATTTCTCCACTGTGATATATCTTCAAATTACTCTAAGACTTGCATTTCCTCTGGAGGAATAATAGTATTTTCTCACAGATTTTTAATGCAGTGATGAATATATACACATATATAGCCATTCATACATATATACTATTTACTGGAATTTACTTTCATTGCACGAGTCAAAGACAATCTCTTTCCAAACTTAAACTACCACTACCTTTTAAGAAAGAATTATTTCCTTCAGTCTTATGCTTTCATTGTAATACATAAATCAGGTAGTCAGAAAACAGTATTTATTTGGGGCTAAAACATTTCTTATTAAAAGTCTGTTGAATCTTATACAATAACCCCACTAATTAATTAGTGTTGCTTCAAAGCGTATTTTAAAAATCTGGTGAATTTATCTTCATCCCCTACTCTCAATATTCTTGTCTATTTCAAATGATTTTAAGCATTATTTTGATCAATTGGGGGAAAAAAAGTCCCAGGAGTACATGATTAGAATTGCATTATTCCTTTATTAATGTAAAATATTTAGATTTTCCATCCAATCACACAGAATATTTCTCATTTATGTGTTTTTTCCTCAAAAAATTATAAATTTGTTAAGAGAATTCTTAAGTTACTTTTCTGCTGGGCTACGTTTTTAAAAAAACATTTTCATATACATATAAACAAAACTGACATACAGTAAATGCTATTGGTTCTACAAGTTTTCTTCTAATAGAAACATTAGACACCATCAAAATAAACACTGGAAAATAGTAACATGCATTCTCACATTGCAGAAAATCAAGTAAGCAAGTGGTAATAAAAACACATCATTTAGCATTCTGCTTGACACATAAGTGCCAAAATATCTTCATTTAGAAATTATCTACTTTTTGACTTCTAATTAGTAGTGTGCTATTTAGGACACAGTAACAATATTTTAGTCTAGTTGTGAAAATATTTAAGTCATTTCACTTCAAGATTATTCTAAGATTAAACGTGTAATAATTTAAAAATTGAATAAAATAATACAAAAATTTTGTCTTAACTTACAATTACCTGCTGGTCAGATGAAATAGATTCTAATGCTTTCTGAATAACTCGGCAGCCATACATCTGCAAGGCTAAGGGTAGAACGTGACCACGAATACGAGTAGCCAGGGCTAATTTTTGATCCAGACTCCCAAACTGACAGAAAAGAATATTGCTTTGTTAAACTTGAGTAAGTCAGTGTTTGCAGTCTATTAAATCTACTAGTAATTGTATAGGTCAGGGGCTTTAAAGTAGAAGCTAATTAAGACAGACCAGGAGATGTTTGCAACAGTAATTTTATTACTTTTTTTGGTTAAGTTTTATTAAATTTCCTTGTTACTAATATGTTAACCACCTTCTAAAGTAACATAACACTCTTTTAAAGTGAACATCTTCACAAAACTCTTAATTTTAAACATGTAATTCTTTCTTAGCCACACGTTGACCACCAAAACTCTCACCCAGATAATCAGCAAACTACATTCTGATGTGATTGAGATAAAAACCTGTGAAGTCCAGCTACAACACAGATGTTTACAGACTTAAAAATTGGCTAAATTGGAAAGTAACACACATCTATAAATCCAAATAAAGACTATAGTGTTATTCATTAACTACTTCACCAAAGATTTACTACCAATGCTTTATATCGTCAAATATGAATTGGGATTAATAGCAAATTTCATTTAAAGTGGTTCATATGTTAACCTTTTTTTGTGACAAAGTATGTCATTTTAACCATTTTTAGATAGGTAATTCAGCAGCATTAATTATATTCACACTATTGTGCAACCACTATCACTATTTGTTTCCAGATCTTTTCCACAGCCTCAAACACAAATGCTGTATCCATTAAACAGTTAACTGTCTAAACCCTTCTCTCCCTAGGCCCAGTAAGCCCTCATCTACTTTATGCCACTTTTAATTTGGTATTCTAGACATTTCATACTGGTAGATTACTATGTTTGTCCTTTTGTGTGTGGCTTATGTCACTTAAGTTAGTATTTTCAAGGTCCATGCATGCTGTAGTATGTATCAGAACTTCATTACTTTTTATGGCTGAATAATATTCTATAATGTACATATATACCACTCGCATTTATCTATTCATCTGTTGATGGACACTTGGGCTGTTTCCACCTTTTGGCTATTGTGAATAATGATGCAATGAATACTGGTGTTCAAGTTCCTGTTTTCAATTCATTTGGGTTTACCCCTAGGAGCACAATTGCTGGGTTGTATGGTAATTCAATATTTAATTTTGAGAAACTGCCACACTGTTTTCCACAGCAGCTACACCATTTTATATTTCCGCCAGCAATTTATGAGGGCTCTAATTTCTCCATATCCTCATTTATATTTATTTTTCCATTTTATGTTTTTTGATTACAGTCGTCTTAGTAGGTATAAAGTGCTATCTCACTATGAGACTGATCTACATTTCCCTGATTAGTAAGGATGTTGAGCATCTTTTCATTGCCTATTTGGCCTTTTGTATTATTTTTTATAGAGAAATGTCTATGCAAGTCCTTTGTCCATTTGTCATTTGGGTTGTCTTTTTGTTGCTGACTTTTAGGTGTTCATTATATATTCTGGATAAAATCTTTACCAGATATATGATTTGTAAACATTTTCTCCCTGGATTATCTTTTTTTATATGAAAACTACTTTACCAAACTTTCAGAGCTTTTCTCAGCATCAAGTATGCAGCTAAACGGGTGGATATACAAATATACATGCACCCTTACCTCAAAAAACTTCTGTATAACATAGTTGCCAAAAACATCAGTCATTAATTGATAGGCTGCCTGCAGAATTTCATTAAATACCATCTGTCGCTCAGCTGGAGTAGCTCTCTCTAGTTTTTGCTGTATGAATCTACAAGAGAAAAATATTTTAATATGACAATATGTCTTTTAATACTTTTGAGTATTACACCCAACCCTTCCATATATAAGTGCTGAAAGTTATTTCCAGAAATATTAACATATTTTATATGGTAGACAGCTAACTTATAGCAAAAAGGACAAAAGTTATATAGGACTTCTTTATAACACCTTATCTACTAGACAGAGTGACAAAAAACCTGGATAAAAAGATGTTTAATCTTTCTTAGGTTGGTTTGATTACATTATAATCAATTAAAAAATTATATAAATCTTGCTGGTTATTCATTTTTCATAATATACAATGCATTACTAAATATCTAACTTTTAGAACATAACAAAGGAAACCCTTAGAAATAAAATTCATCCAACATGAATGAATTCCTAACCAAGCTAGACATTCTGGCTGATACAAGGCTCATTTGTTACTCCAAAGGAACTGCCAACTACAGTCATGCCTTGCTTAACAACATTTTAATTGACAACGAGCTATATAAACAATGGTGGTCCCATAAGATTACAATGAAGATAAATTGTTATTGGGTAGGAACTGTCATAACATCATAGTTCAATGTATTTATCAGGTATTCATGATGACATAAGCCTACTACACTGTCAGTTTATAAAAGTATAGTACAGCTCGGTGCAGTGGCTCACCTGAGGTCAGCAGTTTGAGACCAGCCTGGCCAACATGGTGAAACCCTGTCTCTACTAAAAATATAAAAATTAGTCGGGCATGGTGCCAGATGCCTGTTAAGCCCAGCTACTCAGGAGGTGGAGGAAGGAGAATCACCTGAACCCACAAGGTGGAAGTTGCAGTGAACCGAGACTATGCCACTGCACTCCAGCCTGGTAAACAGAGCAAGAGACTCCATCTCAGAAAAAAAAAGTATAGTACATATAATGCATACAGTGCATATTTGATAATAACTAATTTGCTAGTTTGTGTATTTAGCGTACTTTTTATTATTATTTTACAGTGTACTCCCCTCTATCTACTTATTTAAAAAAAAAAAAAAAAGTAAAACATCCTCAGGCAGATCCTTCAGAAGGTATTCCAGAAAAAGGCACTGCTATCACAGGAGATGACAGCTCTGTGGGTGTTGCTGCTAAAGATCTCCTAGTGGAAGAAGACATGGAGTTAGATGAGAGTGATATTGATGATCTTTACTCTTTATAGGCTAATGTGTGCATTTGTCTCTTAGTACTTAACAAAAAGTTTTAAAAATTTGTAAACAAAAAAATCTTATAGAATAAGGATATAAAGGAAATATTTTTGTACAGCTGTATGTACAATGTGTTTCTGTTCTAAGCTGGGTGTTATTACAAGAGTAAGTTAAAAAAAATTAAAAAGTTCAGAAGTTACAGTAAACTTAGCCTGGGCAACATAGTGAGATCCTGTCTCTACAAAAAAATTTTAAATAATTAGCCAGGTGTGATGGTTAAGTGCCTGTAGTCCCAGCAAGTTTCGAGGCTTAGCTGGGAGGACTGCTTGAGCCCAGGAGATTGAGGTTGTAGTGAGTGATGATCATATCACTGTATTCCAGCCTAGGTAACAGAGTAAGACCCTGTTTCAAAGAGGGGAAAAGTTACATTAAGGTTAATTTATTACTGAAGAAAAAAGTTTTAAATTAAGTCTGTGTGGCTGAAGTGTATAGTGTTTATAGTCTAGAGTAGTGTACCGTAATGTCCTATGCCTTTATATATACTCATAACTCACTCACTGACTTACCTGGACCAACTTCCAGTCCTGCAAGCTCCATTCACGCTAAGTGCCCTACACAGGCATGTGATTTTTTAATCTTTTATACTACAGTTTTGTTGTATTTTTTCTGTTGTTTATTATGCTTAGGTATACAAATATTATTGTGTTACAAATGCCTACATTATTCAGTACGGTAATATGCTGTACAGATTTGTAGCCTAGGCATAGATGTGTAGCAGGCTATGCCATCTAGGTTTGTATAGGTACACTCTATGATGTTCACAAAACAATACGTTTTCAAGAATGTATCCCCATCATTAAGTGATGCATGACTGTATACAGAGATAACGTTTGTATGCCATCTAACCTAAAATGACTTTTTAAAACTTCAGATTTATCTTAAAGCTATAAAAAACAGAAAATACCTTAATTTACTAAACGTGTTACAATTCTACTTTCCTTTCTAAGCTATCTTGAGAATGTTAATTCAGATGTCTCTCTCATGCATTACATCTGTTTTAATGTAAAGTGCACCAAATTTTCCTATAACAAATGTGAAATATTTCAATCTAAGCCAAGTCACACTGAATACCAACCTATAAAGCAACACAAAGGCATTTAACATGTTTGCTATGTTTTTTAAACATACCATGAGGGACTCTTAAGCCCATAAATGTAATCAGAGCTGATGTAATCAAAATAACCCAATGAAGGGGGCCCTGCTATATTCTTATCATAACAATATTCTCACTGTAAAAACCTGGAAAACTATAAAAAATAAAAATCTGTGTTTCTATAATTTATCTTAACATGAAAGAAAAAAACATATAATCTATACTGAATTTTAGCTCTTAAAAGCTTCCAACTTTAATGCAGACTAGGAAAAATTTAAGCTTTTATAAGATAGCAATTTCCAAAGCAAAAATGAAGTGGGAAATATCATAATCACCTACCTAGAACCATGCTGGTCTTGAGAAAATTCAACTATATGTCCAATCAAGTCTCTAAGTTGAAGGTTTGGGAAGCGGTTATTTCTGAAATCTTCCAATAGTCTACTGCGGCCAGAAGGCATAATATCAGACCTATTATACCGAAGCCGAGAAGGAGGAAAGAGCTGGCTGCTGGAGCTAAATAGACTGGAAGTGCTTGATGCACTTCGATATTTTGCTTCTGCTCCAGGTGCTGCAGAGATATATCGACCACTACCATTTGTCAGTCCTCCTACAACAAAGCAGCCATGGTCAGCAAGTATTTCTAACAAAATTATTCTTCAAATAAAAGTTATTTCACCTATAAACTCAGTCATTAAAGAAATATCCTCCCCCACCCCAACTAATTCCTATTTGTTATGACAGAAAATTAAAATTGGAGGGGAAAATCTCACCCATATACTTCATGTATGTGGCTATAAAGACTAGAAAACATGAGAAAAATAAATGTGTATTTGTTCTTCAGCAGTTTAAAACTTAAATTATATAATCTAGTGTAATATGCACTCTTATCAATGCCAGAACACCGAAACCACCAACAAAATTTTAAGTTACATTAACAAGCAAGTTTAAATTGCTAGCAAACTTACATTTTAAGCCACTCAAAGAGACTGAAGTTCATTTGCATTAACAGAATAACACTGAGTGTTAATCTGTACTTTTTGCATTCAGTCATATAAACTTCTATGTAAAGATAAACCAATTCTTAGTAAAACCACTGATGGTATGAACTTTAAAAAGACACAATATTAGGTCATAAATCTAAATTATACACTATTTTAACATTTTAAAATTTTTATTGAAAATATTTGACATAAGGCTGGGCGTGGTGGCTCATGCCTGTAATCCCAGCACTTTGGGAGGCCAACGTGGGTGGATCATGAGGTCAGGAGTCCGAGACCAGCCTGGCCAACATGACGAAACCCTGTTTCTACTAAAAATACAAAAATTAGCCGGGTATGGTGGCATGTGCCTGTAATCCCAGCTACTCAGGAGGCTGAGGCAGAACTGCTTCAAACTGGGAGGCGGAGGTTGCAGTGAGCCGAGATCGCACCACTGCACTCCAGCCTGGGTGACAGAGGAACACTCTGTCTCAGAGAAAATAAAAATAAAAATATCTGACGTAAATCCACTATTTCACAAACCATAGTATTACTAAACAGCAGTTAATATTCCTAGAGCCTTATCATTTACAACAGATGAATAAAAAGCATCTTTATCTCATGTTCCATTACAAGAAAGAAAATCAAAGAGCAGTCAATAGAAATAAAAATAAATACATGCAGGATTTATTTTTGTATTACAATTAACCGTTTAAAAGTACTTGACAGTGTCCTTTTAAAAAAGAAAAATGTATAGACAGTTGTAAAATATAGATTTAGTACTTCAGAAAAACAAAATCCACTACCAGCATCATGCTATTATTATATGCAAACTCTATGCAGAGTAGTACTACATATACAATCCAGGCCACAGGGTAGAGATGATTCCCAAGGACACACTGTCAGCGCAAAGCTTTACGGAGGTATTAAAGGCCAAAAAGAACTACAAGGACAGGGAGCAGTAAAAAAAAGTTAAATCCTGGAGGGTAAATTCCTCTTTTACTTTCTGTCCCTACTATCCTAGCTTTACTTTTCTTCACTGAACTTCCCATTACACAGCATATTATGCATTTATTTATTTGAATTCCCAGCGCCTTCTCCAATGCAAGAGCCCCATAAAATTACATTAACCTACACGCTAGCTACCTGGTGCCTACAACAATGTCTGGCAGATAGTAAGTGGTTGTAGAATAAATATTTCCTGAATAGCATCTAGAGGGTACATTTTTTTGTAGCATCAATTGCCTGAGGTTCAGTTCTTGAGTATCTCATTAAAAGTGTGTAAATTTAACAAGCTATCTTAGACATCAAAATCACTAGGAACCAACTCTTGTTTGGTTCAGTTATATGTAACTATCTCAGCACCCATGTATGATATTCAGAAAGTTCAAGAGTTCAGTGTTTTAATACTGTTGCCCTACTGCGAGCCTTTCCACTTCCATTCTTTGTTTATATAGTTCCAACTGTTCATAACAGTAACTGATCATTAGCCCACCTGCTTCTTTATAATTGGGTCCTTAGCACATCCTGCACAGCCACTGGGTTTTCTCTAGCATCCCTGCCCTTTCTTTTTTCCTTTTACTATGTTTCAGAAGTTGTATCCTTGCCCTTTTTGAAGGGCAAGAGTGCTTTGCTTATCATTCCAATCTGGTTAATTTTTTCTTTCTTCATCAGCTGACTTTAAGATTCACCAATCCGTTTTTATACACATCAACTGCATTTTTTTCTTTCAAAGTCTATTTTGACGATGTCACTTTATGGTAAAGACCTACAGCATCCTGATAAGAGTATACACTCCAAAATCTTTAACGTAGTTTTCAAGGCATTACTCCACACCCATTTTCGCACGAATTTCTTAGTAGTACCGTAACTGTTCATACCCCCCACTGCACTTATTCATTACTATTTCTCATCATTACCTCAAACTTCTTAATGCATTAAAGATTTTCGACACCAAATTCAAAACATGTACTCACTCCAGGAAATGAAGAAGCCGGTTTTATTTGGTACTTTCCAAATATCCTGCCAATAAGCAACAGGAATTTCTCCCATATCTAGGTATTATCTGATTTATCAGTTCCTAACAGCAGAACTCCTGCGCATATGGTATACAATATCTGTCTAATAATACTACACTGCCTTTGATTTTTAAAAATCTTAGACATTCAGTTCTAGAAAACTAAGTGGTCTTCTCAAACATGAAATTCGCAAATCTGCCCAAGCGCAGTGGCTCACGCCTATAATCCCAGCACTTTTGGGAGGCTGAGGCAGGCGTATCGCTTGAGGTCAGGAGTTTGATAACAGCTTGGGCAACATGGCAAAACCCTATCTCTACAAAAAAATACAAAAATTAGCCAGTGTGGTGGTGTGTGCCTGTAGTCCTGGCTACTTGGGAAGGCTGACATGGGAGGACTGGTTGAACCTGGGAGGCAGAGGTTGCAGTGAGATGAGACTGTACCACTACACTCCAGCCTGGACAACAGGCTGTGTCAAGGAAAAAAAAAAAAAAGAAAAAGGAGAAAAAAGAAAAAAAATATTATTCTCCAACCTCTAATTCACTAAAAGGATGAAATATCACAAATTCATTTCACCCAGGGCAGGATACTTTCTGTTCTCTTACAAATTAATTAAATAAATGTGTAAAACACAATTTATAACATACATTAGACATTTTAAATTTTGTTGACTAAATATTGGAAGCAGGTCATCTAAAATGTCTGGAGACTGAGGGACATTCTATAAAACAGGCCTACACCCTTCAAAAATGTCAAGGTCATAAAAAACAGAAACAGTTCAAGATTAAAGAAGTGATGAGAGTAATCTATGATCCTCAATTTGACAATGGGCCCCCAAATCAACTTCATTTTCTCTTTCTAATAAAGGTAATCAGTGAGATAAGTAGCAAAGTTTGAATAAAGCTGGATGCTTTGATTAGTGGTTTATTAGTGTTAATTTCCTGACTTTAATAATTGTGGTTATATGAAAACATATCCTTATTGTCAAGAAACATATAATGATGTATTTTTAAGTAAGAGACATCATGCCTGCAACTTCCTTTTTTCTTTTTTTGTTGAGACAGGGTCTCACTCTATCACCCAGGATGGAGTGCAGTAATCTTGGTTCACTATAACCTCCCCTTTCAGGGTTCAAGCAATTCTCCTGCCTCAGCCTCCTGAGTAGCTGGGATTACAGGCACGCACTACCACACCCAGCTAAATTTTGTATTTTTTTTTAGTAAACACAGGGTTTCACCATGTTGGCCAGGCTGGTCTCAAACTCCTGACCTCAAGTGATGCGCCTGCCTTGGCCTCCCAAAGTGCTGAGATTACAGAGGTGAGCCACCATGCCGGCCCACTTGCAACTTC
>CAUYLG010023580.1:0-28154 GCA_963573385.1 Cacajao melanocephalus | reverse complement strand
GACTCTTTATTTGTAAAATAGTGTTAATACTAAGTCCAAGCCTACCAACTTCCCAGGGTTGTTTTGAAAAATCAAAGGAGATATTGTATGTGGATGCACTTTGTAACCTCCCATAGAGATGAGAAGAGATTTTTTTTTTTTTTTGAGGCAGAGTCTCGCTCCGTTGCCTAGGCTAGAGTGCAGTGGCACAATCTCAGCTCACTGCAACCTCCACCTCTCTGGTTCAAGTCATTCTCCTGCCTCAGCCTCCTAAGTAGCTGGGATTAATGGCGCACGCCACCACGCCCGGCTCATTTTTGTATTTTTAGTAGAGATGGGGTTTCGCTATGTTGGTCAGGCTGGTCCCAAACTCCTGACCTCGTGATCCTCCTGCCTCGGCCTCCCAAAGTACTGGAATTACAGGCAGGAGCCACCGCGCCCAGTCCGCATCAACTAACTTTTTAATGGCCTAGAAAAATGCAGAGAGAGCAAATGAGTGAAAGAGAGAAAACAAATGGGACAATATATGAACAACTGGTGAACGTGAGAGCAGGTTAAAAGGGAATGCCTTGTACTATTCTTGCAACTTTTCTGCAAGTCAGAAATTATATCAAAACCAAAAAGTATCAAAAATAAAAAATACTCCCCGGACACGGCAGCTCACACCTGTAATTCCAGCACTTTGGGAGGCCAAGGTGAGAACATCACTCGAGCCCAGGAGCTTGAGACCAGCCTTGGCCACATGAGACCCTGTCTCTACAAACAAATTTAAAAATTAGCCGAGTATGGTGGCGCTCATCTATAGTCCCAGCAACTCCAGAGGCTGAGGCAAGAGGATTTCCTGAGCCCCGGTGCTCGAAGCTGCCGTGAGCCCTAACAGCGTCTAATAACCCTGCACTCCAGCCGGCGCAAAAGAGTAAGACCCTATCTCAAAACAAACAAACCAAAGCATGACAATATAATAAACAAAAACAACATTGTGATTTTATAAAGTTTTTTAAAACTTTTTAAATAAGGAGGCGTATGAGGCATCCACCCATTTCCTTGCACTTTTGATCTAAAAGGGAAGGGCCAAGGCCAGTCTGGTGAAAGAGTAAGGAAAGAACACCTTTTCTCCCAGGGCCACATGCCTTTCCCAGCTGGAATCAGAGAATGAGAGAGGCACCCAGGTCCCAGCACACCTGGACAAATAAGCAGAACCCACCAGACAGCTAAAGGACCGCAGCCCCAGCTTTGGGGATTTCTTGGTTACCCCAATGTGGCATTTCAGAATTTTCTCCAGTAATAATTGTCCAAACATACACACACACACACACACACACACACACACACACACACACAGAACCTTGCCGAAAGGGTTGGGATGATAATATATCAGAGCAGTTAAGGTCACAAGCTTTGGAGTTTGTTTGTTTTGGGTTCAAACTCTGACTTTACTACTTGAGAGAGGGATGTCTTTGGACAAGTCCACTTGGGCAAACTACAAGGTTTTAGTAGGACCTACCTCACAGAGCCGCTGTGAGAAATAAATGAGATAACGAATGCCAGGTACTCAGCACTCTCCCTGGCTCACAGAAGGCACTCAGTAAGTGCAACAAAAAAGTAAAAGTAAAATGATTCTAGGAGTTAGATGTGTTTAGAAAGCTGATTAGCAGGCTGAGGACTTTCTAGGAATAAGTTGTACTCAGCAAATATTTACTCCATGACTATCACATGGAATTCTTGATCTCATTTAATTTTTTTTTTTTTTTTTTGATGGAGTTTAACTCTTGTTGCCCAGGCTGGAGTGCAATGGCACGATCTCAGCTCACCTCCTGGGTTCAAGAGATTTTCCTGCCTCAGCCTCCTGAGTAGCTGGGATTACAGGTGTGAGCCACCACACTCAGCTAATTTTGTATTTTTAGTAGAGACGGGTTTCTCCATGTTGGTCAGCTGATCTCGAACTCCTGACCCCAGGTGATCCGCCCACCTCGGCCTCCCAAAGTGCTGGGATTACAGGCGTGAGCCACCACTCCCAGCAATCTCATTTAATTTTCAAAACCACCCATGAGACAAGTATTATTTCCGTTTTACAGATAAGAAAATAAGACCTAGAATGGTTAAGCTGTTTGCTGAAAGTCTCCCAGCAAATAAGAGTTGGATCACTCCAGAGCAAGTCTATCCAACCCACAGGCCACATGCAGCCAGGATGGCTTTGAATGCAGCCCAACACGAACTCCTGAACTTTCTTAAAAATTATGAGTTTTTTGGTGTGATTTTTTTTTTTTTTTTACCTCATAAGCCATCATTAGTGGTAGTGTATTTTATGTTTGTCCCAAGACAATTCTTCTTCTTCCAATGTGGCCCAGGGAAGCCAAAAGATTGAACACCCTTGTTTAAGGCAACCTGGTTTGGTGCCAAGACAAAGAGGTTGAGGGATAATGTGAGCATGATCAAATGTCTGTCTTCAAGACTGTCCTTCAATTGGTTACCTAGAAGGTCCCAACTCTGAATGGGGATCAAGTGAGTTGGGCCAAGGGGGCTGCAGTGACTTTTGAAGGAAGCCTACCAAAGCTATTGCCTAAGATAACCCAGCTTGGGTTCTAGAAACTTAGACCACAACCAATGATGACTCCAAAACGGGCCTAGCTGCTACTGGAAGCAGTACCCTTGGCACAGCTAGAAAAGCTGTCAGCACTGGGCACTGGCCACCTCAGCATGGATGCTGGTGGGTACCAGCAGCCATGCATCTTCTGCTGGTATCAGCAGGAAGCACCTGGTGACAAGTTGGAGTCTTAGAGGAGGAATTTGGAGATGGGGGCCTACAGAGTGCAGGATAAGAGGACCAGACTAGGGGACACCTATCAATACTACTGCCAAGGACTCTCATCACAATGGGGGAGGTGGAAGCAGAGTAAGAAAAGGACTACTGCTTGGTAAGAGGACTGGTATTTTTCACCCCTAGGCTAAAGACCCTGCAGGATTATAGCTCACAGAGCAGAGAACTCTGATACTCATACCTGCATAGTGCTAGTGAGTCAGCAGACAATACCTAGATAATTCATTTTCTGATTTCTGACATTAGTAAAGGTTGGAGTTTTGTTTGTTTAATAACAGCCTTCATTTAGATCTTTGCAAATAGCCTTGAATGAGGAATATCCTTATGTTTCAGGGAACATACCAGGCCTGGAAGCAGCTTTTTTAGGATAAGGCTCACTCATTGAACTTCAAATGCACTGACTCCAACCATTTCCTAAAATAAGAAAAATCTGTCTGCACAGACGGCATTTCCACTCTCCTGAATGTTTGCTGTTGGTTGGTTGGTTTTATTGGTTAGTTGCTTTTTATGCAGAGTGATACAATATCACGAAGAATATTAGTCAGGAACGGGGCACAGGTCCCAAGCGGGTCTTGGGACCTTGGGCCATTAATCTTTCTGGGCCTTAATTTACTTATCTATAATATAAAAGGACCTTCATGTATGACTGAGAAGGCCCAAATCACCTTTAAAATGTAGATCTGTGTCTCCCCACGGGACCTCTCTGGAGACATAGGATCTTATTCAACCTCACACAGATTCTTGAGTTTCTGCCATTCACATCTACATTGAAAATTCTCCCATAAACTTTATACAAGTCCTTATGGAGTCATTAACGCTTTGAAAAAAACCAACAGTATCCATTATAAAAGCCCATGAAACAGAGAAGAAAATCATGTTTTATAACCCGAGAAATCTGTCCAAATGCTAGAATTTTTCTTCGGAGCACATTACAAGAAGGGACTGTCTCTTCCTTCCTGGTGGGAAAGTGAGGGTTTCTTTCATTTCTACCCTGTCCACTTGTAACCATTCTCACTGGGCAAAGTTCTGAGCAAGTGAGGTGGACTCATCACGGAACTCCAGGCTGGGTTTACACAATTGGTAAGGGAAACATTCCAGTCCCGTTCCTTCATCAGCTCTGACAGACCAACCAGCATCTCCCTCCCACTTGCCACTTTGATAAGGGTGACTGGTATCACCATCTCCATATCTTTGTTGATCATGTTTCTGGGTTTCCAATTGCACCAACTTAACTGGTTGCCAGTAGTTCTATCATCTGAGGGGAAAGCAGAATCTCAACTGAACATGCAGATGTCCTATTGAGACTTTGCCCATAAGGGAGCAGTCTTTAGTGCTTAAAATTCTATCTTTTGGACCTTGTATCAGTTGATGTTTTTAGTTGCATCAGAAACCAACTCTAAGTGATTTAAGCAGGAGAGAAAGTTATTTAAGGATATTTATAGTTCACAGAATCTCTGGGAGGGGTGAGGGGCTAGAAAACCAGACTTGAAGGCTATACAGAGAGACTTCAAATCACCCTGAGACTGACCTGAGATGACCAGGGAGCTGGTATTTTTAGCTTCCAGAGGTAAATAACAGCCTTCACTTCCTCCAAAGCACATTAGGTAGAAAACACATCAAACATGGGAAAGGGGTTCAGGAGCTGAGCTGCCAAAGAGAACAATAAATGTTCACTATGGCTTCACCTTCTAGTTTTGTACTATCCCTGAAACATTTTTTTTTTCCTCTAGGAGTCTCAAAATTACAGTTAAGTCTACAGTCAGACAGAAGGAAACTGGCATTTATTAACACCAACTTTGTGCCCGGAAGATTCATTTACAATATCATAATCCTTACAATAACTCTGCAATATGGATCTCATTATCAACATTCTTTTTTCATTTGTTTGGTTGGTTGGTTTTGCTGGTTTTAGTGTCAGGATCTCACTCTGTTGCTCAGGCTGGAGTATGGTGGCATGATCATAACTCACTGCAGCCTTGAACTCCTAGAATCAAATGATCCTCCCACCTCACCCTCCCAAGTAGCTGGGACTACAGGCATGTGCAATCATGCCCAGCTAATTTTATTTTCTTTTCTTTCTTTTTTTTTTTTTTTTTTAAGAGACAGGATCTTGCTATATTGCCTAGGTTGGTCTCAAACTCCTGGTGTCAAAAGTGATCCTCCCATCTTGGCCTCCCAAAGTACTGGGATTACAGGTGTGAGCCACTTCACCCAGCTTCATTATCAGCATCCTTATCATGTTTTGTCTTATTATCCTCCAAGGATAGGTTAAGTAATTGTTATGGGTTGAATTGGGTCTCCTCAAAATTCCTATGTTAAAGTCCTAACCCCAGTATCTCAAAATGAAGGTAGGGTCTTTACAGAGGTGATCAAATTAAAATGATGTTATTAGGGTGAGCATTAATTCAACATGACTAGTGTCCTTATAAAAAGCAGACATTCACACACAGGGACAAATGCACACAGGGAATATGATAGCAGAGATTAGGGTAACGCATCTGCAGGCCAAAGAATTCCAAAGACTGCCAGCACACCACTAGAAACTCAGGAACAGGCATGGAACAGATTCTTCCTCACAACCCTCAGAAAGAACCATGCTGCTGACACCTCGATCTTGGAATTCCAGCCACTAGAACTGTAAAACAATAAATTTCTATTGTTTAAGTCACCTAGTTGGTGAAACTTTGTTACCATATGTAAGGGTTATTGCCGAGTTTAAAATGAGGAAACTGAGGCCAGTATAAGAAAATTAAATGCCAGTTTATTCAGCTCCCGGGCGACGTTCTACGGTCCGGGGAAATGTGGCCAGAGAAGTCACACTGTCTCCCTGGGGCATGGGGTTTTTGCGGCTATGAGGAAGGAGCAACAGCAGGGCGTTCTGATTGGTTCCAGGGGAGGGGGATTGAGACGGGGCGGGCCGCTATTGGTTGGCGGGTTGTTGGGCGGGTTTTTCTAATACAAGATCTGGCCAGGGTTGCATCAGCGGAGGTTTCTAGGAGAGCTGTGCGCAGAGGTAGGTGCCCAATGCCAAGGCAGATGCCAGGAGCAGAGACCAGTGCCGAGTGCAGAGATAGGTGCTGGGTGCAGAGCTAGGTGCCGGGTGCAGAATAGGTGGGTGTGTCCAGCCTCCTGGCAAGGCAGCCGGCCTTACACCATAGCCATAAAAAACTGCTACAGGAATTCGCCTCAATTATCAAAGCCAATGTGAAGCAGAACCAGATTTGAACCCAGGTCTGGCCAATTCCAACACACCGGCCCTCTTCACTGTTACTGTATCACAATTCCTCTCCAACAAAAACTCTGGGGTGGTCTATAGCCTGTGCTTAATGGTGATCAGATATTTTAAGCTGAAGGACCTAATTTTGGTGGGAAAGATGCCAGTTCGGGTCATGCTGAGTTCGAGGTGCCTGATAATATCCTGGCATTCAATAAACACTTGGATATATGAATCTGAAGTTCGGGGAGATATCCAAGCTCAAGAGAGACAATCAGAAGTTATTAACACGCAGGTGAAAATGGAAACCCTGAGTGTGAATGAGATCAACAAGAAAGGGCACACAAAGAGCCAGTGGGCCTAGGATGATCCCTAGAGTAGCAGTGATTTCTTTCTGCCACCCTATGTCCATTTTTTTCCTTCTCCCATCATAACAGAAGTTTTAGCTAAGCACATGAGCTTCAGAGTAAAGACTACATTTCCCAGGCTCCCTTGCAGCTAGGTATGACCACGTTCAGGCTAAAGGGATGTTAGAGTCAGCTTCCTGAAAATTCCCTTAGGAAGTAGTTTATGCCCTTTACTCTTTGTCTTTCTTCCATCTTGCTCCCTGGAACTTGAATGTTGCCTTGATTACCAACGATGAGGGTCATTCCCAAGGAATTGTAGGGTATTTAACTGGAAGAGGCCTTAGTCCATTTGTGTTGCTATAAAGGAATAGCTGATACTGGGAATTTATTTTTAAAAAATCATTTGGCTCAGCTGGGCGCGGTGGCTCACGCCTGTAATCCTAGCACTTTGGGAGGCTGAGGTGGGTGGATCACCTGAGGTCAGGAGTTCAAGACCAGCCTGGCCATCATGGTGAAACCTCATCTTAAAAAAACAAAAAAAAAATCATTTGGCTCCTAATTTTGCTCTCTGGAAGACTAGGCATCTGGTGAAAACCTCAGGCTGCTTCCACTTCCTCTACTTCCAGAAGGTGTAGGGGAGCCAGTATGTGCAGAGATCACCTGGGAAGAGAGGAAGCAAGAGAGAGAGGGGAGCTTGGGTTCAAGGAAAGCAGTTCTCAGACCTATGATGTTCGAGGCCAGGAGCCATTGATGGCAATATCTCTTACACATGGAGAGACCTGGTGTCTTAGTCTCTTTGTACTGCTTTAACAAAATACCTGAGACTGGGTGATTTATAATGCACAGAAATTCATTAATGATGCCTTGTTGCTGCATCCTCCAGAGAAGAGGAATCTTGTGTCCTCACATGGCAGAAGACAGAAGGGCCGAGGAACCACATGAAGCCTCTTTCATAAGAGCCTTCATTTATAAGAAAGAAGCTTTATGGCTTATTCACCTCTTAAAGGCCCTACCTCTAATACTATCACATTAGCCGTTAAGTTTCAACACCTGAATTCTTGAGTGGACACATTCAAACCATAGTCATCTGAAAGTTCGAAGCTATCATGGAAAAAGGAGAAGCGATGAAAGGCCTGGAGAATTCTGCCACCGTCATCCCTGGTACAGTTGTAACCACCCAAGGGGTTTGCCTTGCCCACTGCCTAGACAGAGCTGATTCATCAAGACAGGGGAATTGCAATAGAGAAAGGGTAATTCACACAGAGCCTGCTGTGCCAGAGACCGGAGTTTTATTATTACTCAAATCAGTCTCCCTGAGCATTCGGGAGCAGAGTTTTTAAGGATAACTTGGTGGGTAGAAAGAAGCCAGTGAACCAGGAGTGTTGATTGGTCAGAAATGAAATCATAGGAAGTTAAAGCTGTCTTCTTGCACTGAGTCAGTTCCTGGGTGGGAGCCACAGGATCAGATGAGCCAGTTTACTGATCTGGGTGGTGCCAGCTGATCCATCAAGTGCAGGGTCTGCACAATATCTCAAGCACCGATCTTAGGAGCAGTTTAGGGAGGGTCAGAATCTTGTAGCCTCCAGCTACATGACTCCTAAGCCATCATTTCTAATCTTGTGACTAATGTTAGTCCTACAAAGGCAATCTAGTCCCCAGGCAGGAAGGAGGTCTGCTTTGGGAAAGGGCTGTTACTGTTTTTGTTTAGACAACAAACTATAAACTAAGTTTCTCCCAAAGTTAGTTTAGCCTGTGCCCAGGAATGAACAAGGACAGCTTGGAGGTTAGAAGCAAGATGGAGTTGGTTAAGTTAGATCTCTTTCACTGTCTCAGTCATAATTTTGCAAAGGTGGTTTCACAGTCTTTCCTAAGTTACATCCATATTGCTTTCTTTATCAAAGCTTCCCACATGAACTACTTCATCCCAACTCTTATTAATGTAGTTGAAGTTGGGTTTCTGCCATGTATGACCAAAAGTACTGAGTGATGTAATCAGACAGCTACAAGGAAAATTGAGAAAGTGTGTTGTCATGGAAGAGGGTGTTAAGGAGGAATTGATAGTGTCAGGGGCAGTAGAAGGGTCTAATCAATTAAAGACCAAAAAGTGCCTGATGGATTTGGCAATTAAGGTAGTCACTGTTTTGACAGCGATTCCATGAAGTTCAGGCTGGAATCAGATTTCAATGCATTTAAGAGTGAACAGGAAGTTAAGAGGAGACGGTGAATTATAAAGACCTCTGCTGAGGAATTGGAAAGGAAAGGAGGAAGTTTAAAGGGTAGCTACAGGGGGGCTTGGGTTAATAAGGGTTTCGTTAAAAAGCAAAAATCTTTTGCATATGTATAGGCTGAGCAGTAGCAGTTAGAGATTTGATAAAGAAGAAGTGGGGTGGCCTGGCGCGGTGGCTCACGCCTGTAATCCTAGCACTTTGGGAGGCTGAGGTGGGTGGATCACCTGAGGTCAGGAGTTCAAGACCAGCCTGGCCATCATGGTGAAACCCCATCTTAAAAAATAATAATAAAAATAAAAAAAGAAGAAGGGGGTGCAAAAATTGATGAGGCAAGGCCCAAATTAGAATGGGAGGGAAAGGAATTGAGGTCAAATGATAAGTGTTGAACAGGAAGAAAGATATTTGTTCTTTTTTTTTTTTAATTTTTTTTTTTAAGACAAGTTTCACCATGTTGATCAGGCTGGTCTTGAACTCCCCACCTCAGGTGATCTACCCGCCTTGACCTCCAAAGTGCTTGGATTACAGGCGTGAGCCACCACACCTGGCGATATTTGTTCTTCTTAAGGCAAGATGGTAAGGAACAGGAGCAGGTGGAATACAGTGGCGCAATCATGGCTCACTGCAGCCTTGAACCCCTAGGCCCAGGCAATCTTCCCACCTCAGCCTCCCAAGTAGCTGGGACCTCAGGCGCGCACCACCATGCCCAGCTTCAACCTGTTGTAGGAATTATTAAGAAATTATTTTAGGCAGAAAGAGAGAAAAAACGGTCCTCGAGAATTTTTTTTTTTTTTTTTTGAGACAGAGTTTCATTTTTGTTGCCCAGGCTGGAATGCAATGGCGCGCTCTTGGCTCACCGCAACCTCCGCCTCTCGGGTTCAAGCGATTCTCTTGCCTCAGCCTTCCGAGTAGCTGGGATTACAGGCATGCGCCACCACGCTCAGCTAATTTTTTGTATTTTTAGTAGAGATGGGGTTTCTTCATGTTGGTCAGGCTGGACTTGAACTCCCAACCTCAGGTCATCCACCTGCCTCAGCTTCCCAAAGTGCGTAAGTTTTTGTTTTCTTTAAAGCATCTCTGGAAAAGTTTCTTCCCCGGCTCCTAGAGCCAGGCCTGCAACCTTTGATATGCAAATCCAGGCCATTAGAAACTGGGTCCACCCAAACATGGTGATTCCCGCCCTCTTCTTCTTGCCCTTGCCCCACATGTGCCTGGTGGCATGGCTGCCCCCACATATCCCCACGTGTGCAGAATATCATGGCGCCCTGCATTTGCATATTAAAAAGCTAGGGTGGGAGGGCCAGCTTTTTCCTCGGGCTAGGCGAATGACATGCCTTGTCAAACCAATCCCCTAAGCCCTATGCAAATCAGACATTGCCTCCTCCAGCCTCTGCATATATACCTGGCTGGTACCCGTGGTGGGTGGGGACCTCCTCTTTCAGCTTTAGAGCCCTCCTTCCTCTGTCTCTGTACAGGGAGCTTCTTCCTTCTGTCTTCTCCCTTCCTTCTTGCCTATTAAACTCTTCACTCCTTAAAACCACTTCACTTGTGTCCCCGTGTGTTTTATCTAAACTGGCATGAGGACCAAGAAGCCTGGTGTTCCTCCATTCTTCAGAGCTGTATCAAACCGAGTTCTTAAAGTCTGAGCATTGAGCAAGAAAAGAACCAAATGCTTGGCTTCAGTGATAAATGTCCCAGAAGGAGAGGCAGGCTGGGCTGTACCTCTGGGAGCTCAGGGCAAACCAGCAGAAACTTAGGAAGAGAATCCTGGCTGACCAGAAACTCCTCCCTCAGCCATCCCAGGTCCCCAGCACAGCCATTCCTTAGGAAGAGAGGATCTTGAGAGACTTGATCATTTATAATCTATAAATATGTATCACACTCTACATCTAGGTCTCATTTTAGAATGTGGGCTCACCCTTAACAAATCTTTTTGTCACTTTCAGAAAGTCCCCAGATTAAAGAAACCTTCTTCTGCTATAAATAGACACCCAGACCCAGGAACCATGCCTGTTACAGTCAAGATGCTGGTGGTTTAAAAGAACAAAACCCTCACCTCCTATCTTACAGAATATTCCTTTTTTTGCTTTTTTTTGAGATGGAGTCTCACTCTGTCTCCCAGGTTGGAGTGCAGTGGTGTGATCTTGGCTCACTGCAACCTCCGCCTCCTGGGTTCAAGACCATGCCTAGCCTAGAATATTCTTGTAACAAAACTAATCTCTAGGCTGGGCATGGTGGCTTACGCCTGTAATCACAGCACTTTGGGAGGCCGAGGCAAGTGGATCACGAGGTCAGGAGTTCAAGACCAGACTGGACAACATGGTGAAACCCTGTCTCTACTAAAAAATATAAAAATTAGCTGGGCATGGTGGCTCATGCCTGTAATCCCAGCTACTTGGGAGGCTGAGGTAGGAGAATTGCGGGACCTGGGGGGCGGAGGTTGCAGTGACCCGAGATCATGCCACCGCACTCCAGGCTGGGCTACAGAGTGAGACTCCATCTCAAAATTAAAAATAGAAAAAAACAAAACAAAACAAAAACAAAAAAACTAATCTCTGTTGGTGTGTGCTGTGTACAGATACACATTTTTCTTATGTTTGTTCCATCACTAGTATGTGTATATATCAGTTAGGAATCTTTCAGTTGCCAATTACAGAAAACTCAGTTTAAGCTGGTTTACCCAATAGAAGGGTTTTATTAGCTCACATATTCAGCAAATATCTATCAAGAGCCTACTATATGTCAGGCAACTGGAAAGTTTGAAGGTGATACTAGCTTCAGGCAAAGCCTAATCCGGTAGCTTAAGTTTTAGCAAAGACTTGATTGGTGTCTGTCTCTGCTCTGGCTTCCATGCGTCCATCCTTAAGCTCCACATGCCAGTCCTTCTACTGTCACTTACCCCGCCCAGCACCATCCTCCATACATTGCTCCATCACGTAGAAGAGACAGTCTCTCTCTCAGAACCTCTGGGATTCACTCTCTGTGGCCAACCATGTGCCTGATCCCAACCAATCAGGGTGGCTGAGAATGGGATTTGCTGAGCTGCCTAGACCAGTGAAACCCACCCAAGGAGGCAGGAATGGGGCCAAAGTGGATTCCCCACAAGAGAATAAGAGTGAATGGATGCAGAGAAGCACGGGACAAATAGTCATCACTACATTGTCGTTCCAGCTACATGGAAAGCTCTCCATAATGATTAAGAGCACAGGCTGAAGCCGGGCTTACTGGGTTAGAGTCTGCCCTGGCTTCACACTTATCAGCTGTATGGCTTTGGACATGTCACTCATCTCTCTGTGTCTCAGTTTTCTCATCTGTAAAACGAGGATAATCGTACCTGCCTCATAGGATTGAGGATTGTGATAAGGATTAAATGAGTTCGTATTTGTAAAGCAATTAGAATAGTGCCTGACACGGAAAACGCACTTCTAAGTGCACTGTGCACACAGTGGGGGGCCCAACAAATGCTTGCAGAGTGGGTGAAGGTACAAAGCTGGAAGCAAGTCCCCCTAATGTCTAGACTTTCACCCCCCGCCACTCCTTCTCTCGGAGAAGGCCTTGGGGTCTGTTATTTTGGAGCTGTTTTCCCAGAAAGTTGGCATCTGGGCAGCGATGAGTGTCCCCCACCAATGATGAAGATGGCACAGCCCTAGAAGGCATCATTAGAGCACCATTTTCCCTACAAACTGATGAGAAATCCATAGGGGTGGATTCTGGTGACCCATCAAGGCACTCCTGGAATAAATGATCTACATGTGCCATGATCATCTGTATGACGACTTCAGGCTGGTTTATCCCCAGCCTGTGACTTTTCACGCTTCCTAAGCTGTATAAAAATGAACTGCAATCAGGCTGATCTATAGATAGACAGTTCCTGTTTCTGAGCATGCTGAATGAGGGTGGGTGTGCTGATACATTTGCATAAAGCTGATGGATGTAGAAGGCTATGGTTTTTTGGTTTTGTTTTTGTTTTTCTGAGGGGTTGGGGTATCCTTTTGGAAGTGGAGCCAGAGAAAAGGTAAAATTAAGGAAAGTAAAAATAGGGCAGACTCAGAGCTTTTTCATATGAAAATGAAGGAGGCAGTAGCTACAAAATAAAGTTTACCGATGCCCTATCTGCAAGGAAAAAATGAGCTGGTTTAACAAGCAAAACAAAACTGACCAACAGGTGACTGGGACGGATGGGGGAAGAGGTGTGATCTGTCTTTCCTGTCTGCCTCCTCCCTGCCTTTTTTGTGTATACACATAAGGGAAAGATGTAATAGTCTCTATTTTCTATGTACAGGGATATTTAGACATGCAAATGAGCACAGCTTGTTAATGCACTGAGGGTGATTACCCTGCGGGAAGCTGCCAGCCCCTGCTGAACAATAGGTGAAGAGACACCAGGTGTCTGTGAAGAGGGAGGGGGACCTCCCCACCCCTGCCTCTGTGCCTCTGACCTGTCTACAGAATGAAACTATTAGACTAAGTTCTTTCTTATGCTCCTTCTAGCTCCCAGATCCTGAATCTGATGAGTTAAGATGAGCAGAGGGGTATCAGGTGAGTCCTGGGGCTCAGCAGAGACCTGCCCCGGAGGCTTCTTACCCGGGTGATGGGCAGCCAGTGAAGCATAAAGCTGCCTCAGAAGGGCAGGACCCCCTGGCAAGTGCTGTGGAATTGGGGTGGGAGAAGCGGGACCCTCTGGAGTGGGCAGGTCATGCTGTGTCTCTTTGGGCAGCATTTGGTCACACGATGGTGATTGGGCATTTGTGTGCTTTTCAGAAGTCAGGACAAAGTTTTGCAATGAGAAACAGGAAATGAAGGAGTCCGCTTTGAATTTCTAGGGAGAGATGCTCAGTATGAGTAAAAAGGTTGTGGACTTTGGAGTTGCGCACAACTGGGTTTGTTGGGCTAGACCCATCGGACGTGTTATACTCATGAACTCTGGCTGACAAGGTGCCAGCCACACAGCCAGCCTCCCCTATTGATAAGGTAAAGGACTTGGCCTATCACATATGACTCTCCTGACAACCACTTGATGGTTACCTAGCGAAGGAGGTAATTACCGAAGAATCTTATGAGAAACTTGTGTTGCTCAGGCAGGTTCCCGGCCTGGACATCCCAGGTCGAGAGGACTGGAAAGAACCCAGTCAGTTCCAATAGGATCTGCAATGTACTTTCTAACCTGTTGTTCTGACAGCAACAGAGCAGGACACTGTCATCACCTGCCAGCCTCCAAGTCTCTGTGACACCGTCTCAAAACGGTCTAAAGCTTTAAGTCCCCTTGAACCTCCCACATCTGCCATGTGGCTGGATCACTCCAAAATCAGGACATGTCCCTAACCTTCTATTAAGGGCGTTCGACTTTGTACCATGTCACTAGAGCATCACTCAACCCTGCCTATAAATATGGATGCTATGCTAACAAGACTTATTGCTGATTTAATGGCAGTGAGCACAGGCTGCTGTGCTGCACATAGACACACAGAATGGTATTGAAAAACGGGAATGATAATTAGAGTTTAATAAATGGTAATTTGCTCCTTGCTGCTACGTGTGACAGGGGTGGGGAGAGCTGAAATAGAAGGGCCCTTCCATAAAGTGAAATGTAGACAGAACATATGCCATAACAGCTTTAATTTTCATATTGCCCAGGATTGAAGTTAATTTTCATTTACCTACAGATCCTTTTTCCCTGGAAAGAACTTCCTGTGGAACATGGGTGGAGAAGACAATTAGACAAGAAATATTTATCAGTGGGACCACATTTTAACTAGAGTCACAGAATGAACAGGTCAAAGCTCCAGAGACAAAGTGAAGCAGAGAATTAAAATAATTATCTGGATCATTCAGGGAAAAAAATCATTGTTTTTGCTTGAGTGAGTGTCTGAATGATCTAAATAATTGTCCCCACCCTTTATTTTCGTCTGGTGGTGAAGATCGGGCCAACTGATCCAGTAGCAAAGGGTGGAAGTTGTAAGTTTGGGGAGAGAAAGGACAGGAAGGCTGGGTAAGCCTGAATTCCCCTGGTCCTGCAGGCCTGAGTGGTGGACAGAGGCTGGCCCAGGCCAGTGCTTGGGCTTCGGAGGGAAGGATGGTATTCCTGGAAGCTAGAGACCAGAAAGTAAGCAAAATTGAAAGTCACATGGGAAACCAAGGTTCAACAAACCCAGAATACAGCCAGAAGGAGCCAGGTTTGGTGAGTGAATCCAGGAAGCTAAAAGATTAAGCAAAATAGAATCACTAGGGGGGCGTGTGTGTGTGTGTGTGTGTGTGTGTAGTTAGGAAAGGTTAAACTGACTATACCAGAGGTATGCAGATTCTTGGACTCCATTGGCCAATCAAGGGCAGAGGAATTTTCCTGGAGCAGAGGCCATATGCTAGTGTGCAAATAGAAGGTATGGTGTTATTCAGTAGGCCCTGCAGGTCTCCCCTTTTCCAAAACAGAAACTTTATTTCTAGATATAGAATAATAATAATAGTAAAAAGACAGCTACTTTATTAAATGTATGAATGATCCATTGCTTGAGATTTATTCATGGCCTACTTGTGTTTCCATTTTTCAAACACAAATTTTCCTTGGAGAGCAACTCAGTAGTTTCCAAGCTTACTATAGAAATTAAGAATAACTAATTGTGGTAGATTTTAAATTCCACAAGTTATTTAATACTCTTCCCTTCAAGAGACAACTTTATTCCCATCTCCTTGAGTATGGCTTGGACTGGGTGACTCACGACAGGTGAAATATAGCAGAAGTTATGGTGTGTGATTTCCAAGTCTCGGTCATAAAGGGTTTTGTGGATTCCTCCTAGTTCTCCCTTTTGGATTGTTTGCTGTGGTAGAAGCCAGCTGCCACATCATTAGGACACACAAGCAGCCCATGCAGATGCCCATGGAGGAAGGAACTGAGGCCTCCTGCCAACAGCTATGTGAGTGTGCCACCTTGGAGGCAGACTGGCCAGTCTCAGACAAACCTTCAAATGACTGTGGCACTGGCTGACATTTCACTGCATCCTGGTGAAAGGCCATGAACCAGAACCACCCATCTAAGCTATTTCTAATTTCTAACCTTCAGAAACTGAGTTATCTAATAAATGTTTATCATTTTAAGCTGCTAAATTTTGGGATAGTTTGTTACTCAGCAATAAATAGTACAATAATCATAGCTAAGATTTACTGAACATGTACATGGGGCAAGCTTCACATATATTAACACATTTAAGAAGCATAACAGTCATATGAGATAGTAACTATGACCAGCTCCATTTTGTAGTTCAGGAAACTAAAGTATACAAAGTTATATGTAGTGGACACTGTTAGTCCCCTTTCCTGGCTGTAAATGTTGGCTTCTAAAGACTTACAGCTTCCCCCGTTTCCAGAGAATTGCTCCTGGCTGAATAGGAGTGGCCTCACCTAGGAAGGTACACACTGCCTTCCCCTCCCACTTATGGCAGCCCTTAGCCACTGAGTTGATGCAGGGTAGGACCACTGCAAAATAGGACCGACTATATGGTGCCATTGTCCCTCCAAAATTTTTTGCTGTGGAGTCAAGCAAAAGCTAGACTCTAGTTGGGATTACATTTTTGCTTAGATCCATTTGCTACCTCTATCCTGCGTTCCTCGCCCCTTTTCTCCCAAAAGCACTCCCGCAATAAATCAGGCACATTGGAATCCTGTCTCAGGCTCTGTTTCAAGGAACTCAACCTAAGTTAGGCATAGTGATGTGCCCAAAGTCATTGCTATGGTTTAAATGTTTGTCCCTCCCAAACTCATGTTGACATTTAATTGCCATTGTGATGGCATTCAGAGATGAGACCTCTAAGAGGTGATTAGGCCATGAGGGCTCTGCCCTCAGGAATGAATTAATGCTACTATCAAAGGAATGTTCTTTTAAAA
The DNA here is from genome assembly GCA_963573385.1 of Cacajao melanocephalus. Taxonomy (NCBI): domain Eukaryota; kingdom Metazoa; phylum Chordata; class Mammalia; order Primates; family Pitheciidae; genus Cacajao; species Cacajao melanocephalus. Next base: position 11,696 of record CAUYLG010023580.1, on the reverse strand, counting down.
GTTCCAGTTTGCCCTCTTTTTTTCTCTCTTATCCTCTTACCTTCTTCCATGGGATGATACAGCAAGAGGGTCCTCACCAGATGCTGGCACCTCGACAGGGCATGGTGGCTCATACCTGTAATCCCAGCACTTTGGGAGGCTGAGGCAGGCAGACCACAAGGTCAAGAGACCTTCCTGGCCAACATGGTAAAACCCCGTCCCTACTAAAAGTACAAAAATTAGCTGGGTGTGGTGCACGACTGCAGTCCCAGCTACTCAGGAGGCTGAGGCAGGAGAATCACTTGAACCCAGGAGGCAGAGGTTGCAGTGGGCCAAGATTATACCACTGCACTCCAGCCTGGCAACACAGCAAGACTCTTTTTCAAAAAATAAAAAAGAAAAGAAAAGAAAATGCTGGCACCTTGATCTTGGACTTCCCAGCCTCTAGAACTGTGAGAAATAAATTTCCATTTTTTATAAATTAGTCCATCTCAAGTATTCTGTTCCAGCACCAAAATAGACTAAGACAATCATACAGCCTGGATTTGCACCCAGACAGTCTGACTTCAGAGTTCTTGCCCTTAAAAATGTCTCTGGCAGAGTAACAAATACCAGAAGAGTGCAGTGGCGCAATCATAGTTCACCGCAACCTTGAACTCCTGGGCTCAAGCCATCCTCCTGTCCCAGCTGCCCAAGTAGCTGGGACTGTAGGCATGCATCACCACACCTGGCTAATTTTTTATTTTTCTGTGGGAGATGGGGTCTTATTACATTGCCCAGGCTGGTCTCGAACTTCTGGGAGTTTCTCTAGGGATCCTCCCAACTTGGCCTCCCAAAGTGCTGGGATTACAAGCATGAGCCATGGTTCCTGGCCACTACTAAATTCTCAACTCCTATTTTGGCATGAGACAAGTGGTGTGTGGTTCAGTTTGGCTTTTAGGAACTCCTAGTTTTGCCCCCCACCCCCCTGACACACACACACACACACACACACACACACACACACACACCATAGATAGTACCACGTGAAAGTACCTCTATCCTGCCTCTATCCTCCTGCCCCCCATCCTCATCCCTTACCTCCCACCCAAATTAATTTGGTCCAGATCCTCATTCTTGCCATGAATCGTAGCCTCCTCTCTTAGAAAGGATTTAAATTTTCTTTCCTATAGTGGGTGAAATCAAGTCCTAGCCCCCAGTACCTGTGAACATGATCTTATCTGGAAGTAGAGTCTCTGCAGATGTGAGTAAGGTAAGGATCTGAGAAGAGATTATCCTGGATTTAGGGTGGTTCTAAATCCAATGACTAGTGTCCTGATAAAAGAAAGGAGAAATTGGAGACAGACACAGGGGGGAAACCACGTGAAGACAGGATGTAGAGATTGGAGAGATACATCTGCAAGGCAAGACACGCCAGGATTGGATTGCAGAGCCACAGAAGCCAGGAGAGATGCAGGGAACAGATTTTCCCTTGGAGCCTCCAGAAAGAGCCAACCCTGCCGACACCTTGATTCCAAACTTCTGGGCTCCAGAGCTATGAGACCACACATTTTTGTTGTGTCAAGCCTCCCAGTATGTGGTCATTTGTTATGGCGGCCACAGGATACGCCTCCTTTCCGAAGGCCCTGTTCATCTCAGCCCTAAACCCAGCAGCAGTCTCTGGAGTGAGGAGGGGGAATTCCAAAAGCTCTATGGTTTACAAAGCCACAACCTGGTGGTTGTTATCGTTCCCATTTTTTTGTTTGGTTTCATTTTGTTTTTTACAATTGAGGAAATGGGCTCAAGGAGTTTAAGTGATTTTTCCAAAGTCCCCTATACCAGCAGTCCGCAACCTTTTTTGACACCAGGGACCAGTTTTGTGGAAGACAATTTATTCAGACAAGGGGCAGGCAGGGAGAAGGTTTTGGGATGAAACTGTACCACCTCAGATCAGCAGACTTTAATTAGATTCTCATAAGGAGCACACAAGCTAGATCCCTCCCATGCGCAGTTCACAATAGGGTTTGAGCTCCTATGAGAATCTAATGCCATCACTGATTGGACAGGAGGCAGAGCTCAGGTGGTCATGCTCACTGGCCCTGCACTCACCTCCTGCTGTGCAGCCTGGTTCCTAACAAGCCATGAACTGGTACCGGTCTCTCAGGGGTTGGGGACCCCTGGCCTATATAGATGGTGTATAAAGCCCAGATTGTGGGTCTCTAGATTCCAAATCCTGAAGTTTTTAGTCCTCGAGAGGAGACTGGCAATGATAGAAGGACACTAACAAAGGCCTCCTGTTGCCAGGCATGGTGGCTAACGTCTGTAATCCCAGCACTTTGGGAGGCTAAAGTGGGTGGATCACCTGAGGTCAAGAGTTCGAGGCCGGCCTGACCAACATGAAGAAACCCCGTCTGTATTAAAAACACAAAAATTGGCCAAGCGTGGTGGCGCATGCCTGTAATCCCAGCTACTTGGGAGGCTGAGGCAGGAAAATCGCTTGAACCTGGGGGGCGGAGGTTGCGGTGAGCTGAGATTTTGCCATTGCACTCCAGCCTGGGCCTGGGCAACAAGAGTGAGACTTTATCTAAAAAAAAAAAACAAAACTTCCTGTTCACGGTCTGTAACTCTTCAGTTTAAAAGGTAGGTATCTGGGGATGTGGGGTGCAGGGGGAGCAGGAAGGTGGGATCTAGCTTATCATCCTTCTGCCTTTGACAGCATATAAGGCTGGGTGCGGTGGCTCACGCCTATAATCCCAGCACTTTGGGAGGCCAAGGCGGGTGGATCACAAGGTCAAGAGATCGAGACCATCCTGGTCAACATGGTAAAACACCGTCTCTACTAAAAATACAAAAATTAGCTGGGCATGGTGACACACGCCTGTAGTCCCATCTACTCGGGAGGCTGAGGCAGGAGAATTGCTTGAACCCAGGAGGCGGAGGTTGCGGTGAGCCAAGATGGTGCCATTGCACTCCAGCCTGGGTAACAAGAGCGAAACTCCGTCTCAAAAAAAAAAAAATAGCATATAATCTCTCCCACAAACTGCAGCAGCAAAGTCTAACTTAAGCATTTAAGTGACCCCTTCAGATCCTTAATGATGCTATAAATAGAATCCTGGTGTGATTTATAAAGCTATTAAAATAAATGCTTCCACTAAAATAAACATTGCTACCTCTTAGCATATGTTTACTTGCATAACCTAAGCACAAGCTTACCCAAATATGCAAAACCTGAACCAAAGATGATAAACGGAGGGCCTGGGGGCCGAACACAAATGAACTGGATATGTGCGTGTCTTGACGGCATTATCTAGGGACAGCTGGTCTTTCAGACTTTTTTTTTCTTAGCTTTGACTTGAAAGTCATGGTCTTTCAGTCTGGAAGCCTTGCCTTGCTTCTCAGTTTGGAGAAATGCTTCCCTCCATGGTTTGACGCCTAGCTGATGCCTCTCTATCCATGAATTTCACCTTATGCACCGAAAAGCACTTTTTAGAACACTCTCCTCAACCTTTCTGCATGGTTCAGCTCCCATGGAGAGCCCACTTGAGTCTTTACCATTTTTCATGTCACAGAAATGTTTGTAGGCCCTGGGCCATTGGAGGTTTTGGAGCAAGGTAGGGCATGATGAAATCTGCTAATTTGGAACCATGAGATTTTAGGTCTATATCCAAGGAGGCATGACCCCAGGGCCTGAATTTAATTCATCTTCAACCTCACAGCTCTTTGATCTGTGCTGCATTGGTCATTACGTAAGAAAGAACATTTGAGAAGAAATCAAATAGGTTTGAGATGATGCCCAGGAGTCATAGGATACAATGGAAAAGCAACAGGAAATAATTTCTACCTGTCTGTCTGGTTCACTATGATATCCTCAGTGCCTACCATGGGTGCCTGGCACATACAACCTGTTGTAAATAAGTGTAGAAGGAAATGAGACAGACAGGGAGGCCGCAGGGAATTCAGCGTGAAGTCCTGGTTCCACTATATACTAGCTGTGTGACGATGGGAAAATTTCTTAATTTCTCTGAATCTCCATTTCCTCATTTTGAACTGAGGACAATAATATCTTTCTATTGTATGTCTTACACAATACAGCTCTTATAAAAATGTCTAGAACGGTCTGCACAGGATAGGTGCTCTATTTCATAAATGTTCATTGAATGAATGAAGAATGAATGAATGAATGAATGAAAGTCTGGCTGTTTCCCTGTGGATGAATGGCCCTAGAGCTTGGGGACATTGAGTATGGTGCACGGGGACAAGCTGATCACTTCCCAAGGCATGTTAGTGGAGTGCTGCCTGTCTCCTTATTTATGTGCCAGGTTTTCATCATTTGCCATCCTCACTTGGGGGATTAATTTCCTGGGAAGTGCAGCCAGTAACACACAGCCAGCCAGACGACACAGATAACAACAGCTAGGGTTGTAATTCCCATCCCATTGACAGTCCTTCAACCAACGGAGGAAGAATGGAGCAGCTGAAAGCTTCCATTCAAAGTCAGTAACAATAAGTTACAAGTGACTGTGCATGTGGAGGGCAAGTGAGAGGGGGCAGGAGGAGGGTGAGCAGCCAGCCCCTGCTCTTTGTGCTAGAGCAGCAAGCAGGATCCAGCCAGGAAGTGTGCCCAAGGACCTGTTTAGATTTTAGGGAAATGATTAAAGTTTTCCAATTTTGAAAACAAAAGTTTAATAGCTTATTTTTTCACTCTTTTATCCACAATATCTTTGGAACCTTTAAGATTGTATTAATTGGAATGCAAAATGTTTCAGGTGCAGTAGAAAACAGCATGGTGATCTCTCAAAAAGTTAAACATAGAATTACTGTATAATCTAGCAATTACACTGCTAGGTATATACCTGAAATAATTAAAAACCAATACCCAACCCAGTACCTGTCCAGGCATGTTTATCCACAATAGCCAAAAGGTGGAAACAGCTCAAATGTACATCCACAGAAGAGTGGTTTAGCAAATTGTGGCATATATACATATATATATATATATATATACACATATATATATATATATACACACATATGTATATATATATATATGTATATATATAGGAATATTATTCAGCCATAAAAAGGAATGAAGTACTGATACATGCTATATTGTGGATATACCTCAAAAACTTTATGCTAAGTTAAAGCAGCCAGACACAAAAGATTATGTACTATATTATTTCATTTATATGAAATATCCAGAATAGACAAATTCATAGAGACAGAATGGAGATTGGTGCTTTGCTGGGGCTGAGGAGAGAATTTTCAATGATGGGCCAAAAATCTGTTTTTACACAGCAGGTGGTTGGTGGGGAGGGAGCTAGTCTAGTCCAGCCTGTGGCTTTCCTACCATTCTTGAGTACCAGGCATCCTACCTTCAGCTTGGTTGGCTTCCTGGAGTCTTCTCAGAACTGGGGACTCATAGGCTCTCTGGCCCTCAGTTACCCATCTCCAATACTGTGCCTTCACCAGCCACCTCAGACCACCTCCTCCCCCTCCAGATAATCGTCCCACCCCCAGTGACCCTCACCACCACGACCTACCAGGCTTGCACTTCTGCAGAGCCAAGGCCAGCCCACCCAGTGGCTTCTCTGAGGGCACTCCCAAGGGTCAGCATCTCAAGCCTAGATCTCTGGAGCCTGATGAAATTCTTATCCTTATTCTGTTGCTACGCAATAGTTGAGAGACCAACTCAGAAAAGAATGATTGCCAGATTAGAATGTCAATCTGTTTAAAAATATGTAACCAGTTGTTGAGTCCCTACTGGATTAGGCATTTCTTTTTTCTTTTCTTTTTTTTTTTTTTTTTTTTTTTTTTTAGATGGTGTCTTGCCCTGTCTCCCAGGCTGGAGTGCAGTGGCGATGTCGGCTCACTGCAACCTCCGCCTCCCAGGTTCAAGCGATTCTCCTGTCTCAGCCTCCTAAGTACCTGGGATTACAGGTGCCCGCCATCACTTGCATTAGCTCCCTCAGGTCAGCCTTTTAAAACCCATCTTACCAATGAGGAAGGAAATTTAAGTTTAGAGAGGTTAAGGAACTTGCAGGCTAATGCACGGAAAAGCCAACTGGACTCTAAAATCCATACTCTTTCCTCTACCCCACACTGTCACACAGCTCAAGCCTCATCACTCATGAAGGGAAGCAAGTGTTTTCAGCAAGAGGAACCTGTGTATCTGCAGGTGGGACACGTCTTTCTGCTAGAAAGGTTCCCAGCAACTAAATTACAATCTGAAGATAAGTGCAGAATGAGAGTCTAGGGAGGCCAGGCGTGGCTCTCTCCTGTAATCCCAACATTTTGGGAGGCCAAGGCAGGAGGATCGCTTGAGCCCAGGAGTTCAAGACCAGCCTGAGCAACATGGCAACCCCCCCCAACCTCCGCCGCTACAAAAAATGCAAAAATTAGCCAGGTATGGTGGTGTGCGCCTGTAGTCCCAGCTACTTGGGATGCTGAGGTGAGAGGATCACTTAAGCCTGGGAGGCAGAGGTTGCAGTGAGCAGTGATTGCGCCACTGCACTCTTGTCCAGCCTGGGTGACAGAGACCCTGTCTCAAAAACAAAACAAAACAAAGACAGATTAGTAATCTAGAGACCAGAGCATCTCAAGGCATCCTCTACAAAGCTGTGGCCACACTAGCCTTGGCCCACAACATACTGTGTCATTGCACTTCAGCCTGGGCTACAGGAGAGACACTCAGTCTCAAAAAAAAGAAAAAAAACAAAAACAAAAACAAATTCTATTCTCTAATGGCCTGAATACTGACATCCACCCTCCCCTTACATAAGGCTCGGTAACCCTGGCAGATTTTCTGTTCTGTCTCCATTCCATCAGGGTACCAACCAGCACCATCTGTGAGGAAACAGTCTTTGGAATCCATGAACCTAGGTTCAAATCCCAGCTCTTCCCTTTATTAGCTGCATGACTTCAGACTTCAGACTTCAGACACAGCTCCCTGAGATGTACGTAAAACTCACAGCCCAGAGGTCAGTCACCGCTGGTTCCTCTCTTCCTCCTGCCAACGCAGCCTCTCCCCAGGCACAGATCCCACTTTTCTTTTGCCCCATTCCAGTCCTGAGGGTTACCTCTGGTCCTGTTTCTGGGAGTTGGGTAATTCTTAATCCGCTTCCTCCCAGCCCTCTCTCCCCTTTGCCCTCAATCCAAACAGGCATATGATCAGGTCCTGGCCCCAGGCATACGATAGATATAAAAAGGACATTGTATCTGAGGCTGGGAGCCCAGAGCTCCTTGGGGAGGATTTCTACCTCCCACGGCTCACTAATCAGGCTCCGGGAGTCACATGAGGACTCGTGACCCCTGAGCCCAGATGGTCTTTCATCTCACTGCGGATGGGACAAGCTCCTTGGGGCAAAGCAGCTTCACACTGCCTGACTCCAGGCAGCCCCACAGCAAGCGCACCTCACACTGCCTAAGAGCCATCCTCCTGAAAAGTTGGGTGGTTTGTGAATTCATAAATTCAATCCTTCTTTGTTCCTAATGATTATTGCCCTTTCAGGGGATATTTATCCTTGGCCTATATCCTCCAGATTGTATCCCCTTAAGTTGCAGGCTTGGCTAATATCTATTGAGTGTTTGTACCATGCTAAGTGGGATTATATGTGAGTTCTTTCATTTCACCCTCATAACAATCTTGGGATGTGTTTCTATCCTCAATCTAAAGACCACAACAATTGCCAGCATTGACACAGCACTGTGTCACAGACCTCATTCTCTGTGCTTTATGTCTATCAGCACCCCCGATCATTGCTGCAGTCCTGTGGTGTAGATGTCAGTCATCCCCCTTTCACCAAGACTCAGAGAGGTTGAGCAAGTGGCCCAGGTCACACAGCCAGTAAATCACAGAGGTTGGAATTCAAATTCGGGCGGGATGGTTCCCAAGGCTCCTGACCATTCTGATACACTGCCTCCTGTTTTTCCCAGAGCAAGTCCCACTTGTCATTTCAGCATCCATGGCTACCATTGCAAATCAATAGGGTGTGAGCCACACAAGGCCTGGCTCAGCCACATGAGGTGCTGAAAGACAGATCACACTGATTGATTTCTCGGCTGTGTCTTTAAATGTCAGTGTGTGTGTGACCACCTCAGACCTTGGTACAGAAATAAAATGCAGAAGGAAAGGACATTCTAGTGCGTGAGATGAGAGGGAAGCAGGGCAGGAGAAGAGCAGCAGCCTGGAGCACACGTGCACAGGCCGGTGGGCTCCCTGGACTGGCAGGAGGGGCCCCGTGTAGGCAGTGGAGGTGGGAGTGGGGTGAGAGCTACACCCTTGACCTTGGACTGCTGTGAAGCTATTTATGGCCCAACACCAACCCCGAAGAGATGGGTCTTAACCTGATTTAGCTCCCCTATCTGTATTGATTGCCCACTGTTAAGCACTGCTCATTTGGGCCAGCCTGGCTGCCTGAGCACAGATCAACATCCCCAATGCAGCATGGCAGGGCAAAGGCAGTGCCCTCCGTCCCACCCTCCAGAATTCACCCAGGCCCCCACTGCACAGCTCTCTGGGCCTGCCCTGTTCAGTCATTGACTGTTCTAGGAGCGGAGGGGACAGACGCACGTGACAGAGACAGAGCCTCCTGCCTACTCCGATGCAGCCTGGAAGGGGAGCCTGACAGGATAAGGAAACCAACAGAAACAGACTCAGGATGAACCTCAGATGTGTTGTGTGCAGTAAAGGAAGAAAATGAGGCGATGTGGGAGAACCTGTGAGGAAGGGATGACGGAAAGGGGAAGGTAGCCCAGGAGAGCCTCTCCAAGGATGTGAGTTTGGAGCAGAATTCTGAATGATGGGGAAAAGGGAGCATTCTGAGAATTGAAGAAAGAGCCCTCCAGGCAGGGGCCACAGCAGAGGCAAAGGCTGGGTGGCAAGAGCAGGCTCGGCCTTTCAGACATTGAGTACAAGGAGCAGCAGAGTGGTGGGTGGTGAAGGGGCAGAGGAGGGTGGGGACCAGATGGACCCCCAACGCCTGCCATCCTGTCCCTGTGGGATGTTTCTTTTATGAGCAGCTCAGTTTCACCATCAGGACTTGACATTGGTCTACCCCTTTCTCCCCCTCCCACCCATATCCCTGGACATAGCTTTGGGTTAGCCCCTTGCCCTCACAGTTGGGGTAAAAGATTCTAGAGAGTGGCTGGGCACGGTGGCTCATGTCTGTAATCCCAGCACTTTGGGAGGCCGAGGATCACGAGGTCAGGAGATCGAGACCACCCTGGCTAACATGGTGAAATCTGATTTATACTAAAACCACAAAAAATTAGCTGGGTGTGGTGGCACGCGCCTGTAATCCCAGCTACTCGGGAGGCTGAGGCAGGAGAATTGCTTGAAGGTTGAGGTTGGAGTAAGCTGAGATCACACCACTGCACTCCAGCCTAGGCAACAGAGCGAGACTCCATCTCAAATAAAATAAAATAAAATAAAATAAAATAAAATAAAATATTAGCCAGGCATGGTGGTACGCACCTGTGGTCCTAGCTACTCAGGAGGCTGAGGTGGGAGGATCGCTTGAGCACAGGTGATCAGGCTGCAGCGAGCCGTGATGGCAACATTACACTCTAGCCTGGGTAATACAGCGAGAACCTGTCCCCCACCAAAAAAAGGAGGGGAGGTGGGGGGCTAGGGGAAGGACAGCGGAGGGCAGGGAGGTTGGGGAGGGATAACACTGGGAGGAATGCCTGATGTAGGTGGCAGGGGGATGGAGACAACAAACCACCATGGCATCTGTGTACCTATGCAACAATTCTGCAAGATCTGCACATGTACCCCAGAACTTAAAGTACAATTTAAAAAAAAAAGATTCCAGAGAGAAGACTCTTACCCAGTCATGCCAAAGCCAACATGGAAGGTTAAGGCAGGACCCGGGGGACTGGGAGAATGGAGAAACTCCTGATGTTCAGGGACCACCCAGTCCCACCATCTGCCTCCTCTAGTTCCAGCTCATATCACATCCCAGCTGACCACTCACTCGTACAAGCCTGCCCTGGGCTCCATCTCTGGGCCTCTGCTCCTGCTGATCCGACACTGATTGGCAATGTCCTGGCCCCACAGCTCCATGTCGGGAAATTCCTGTCATTTACTGGCATAAATGATTCCACATTCAGGAAGACTTTCCTGACTCCCAGTCACATTCGGTGGCAGGTTTGGTTTGTTTGAATCTTCCTCAGGCATCTGTTTCAACATCCCTTTGATCTTTCATTTCCTTTTGTCCTATAATGTGGCTTTCTGAATATCTGTCTCTCCCATCATACCACAAAGTCTGTGGAAAGCAAGAATTCAAACACTGGTTCTGCCACATCCTCGCTATGAGGTTTTAGCAAGAAACTTCACCTTTCCAGATCTCACCTTCCTTTGATCCCCACAGAACAGACCCTGAAACCAGGACATGACAGCTGAAGTTTATTGTGAGGTGATTCCAGGAAGTGTGGGCAGGCAAAGTGGGAGATGAGACAGGGAAAGGAAAGAACCCCCCATAGGGAGCATTACTCATCAAGTCACCACACTGGGCTACTGAAGTTCAATCCTGCTGGGTAACTCTGGGGGACTGTAGAATACCCTTTCCTAACCAGGCTGAACATAGCAATCATCAGGGAGATTTAAAAAATATGGATGCTGGAGAGAGAGCCAAGATGGCGGATTAGCAACAGCTCAGGATTGTAGCTCCCAGTGAAAGCGCAGAGAGCGAGTGGACGCCGCACTTTCAGACGAATTTCTGTTGCCCACAGACCGGGAGATTCCCAGCAGAGGAGCCACACGGGTCGCCAGCGCGACTTTTTTGACCGGCGTGGCTGTTTTGCCGGCGCCCCGGCACGGCGCTTCTCGGTGCAGAGTATACGGGACGGGGTGCCCTTTGAGTCAGGCTTGGCTGGACCCATCCCCACAAGGAGAACAGCAATTGGAAACTCTGCGGACTGAGAGTTTCACAGCAAGCACAGCCGAACCGGGAAGGTCCAGCTCTGTGGGGAAGGGGCGTCCACCAAAGGAAAACTAAGAAACAGAAAAAACTTCATCACTGGGCAGAGAGAGATCCAAGATGGCAGATTAGCAACAGCTCAGGATTGTAGCTCCCAGTGAAAGTGCAGAGAGCGAGTGGACGCCGCAATTTCAGACGAATTTCTGTTGCCCACAAACTGGGTGCTACCCAGCGGAGGAGCCACACGGGTCGCCAGCGTGACTCTTTTGGCCAGTGCAGCTGTTTTGCCGGCGCCCCGGCGCGGCGCTTCTCAGTGCAGAGTGTGCGGGACTGGGTGCCCTTTGAGTCAGGCTTGGCTGGTCCCATCCCCACAAGGAGAACAGCAATCGGAAGCACTGAGGACTGAGAGTTTCACAGTAAGCACAGCTGAACCCAGGAAGGCCTAGCTCTGTGGGTAAAGGGCGTCCGCTGAAGAAAAACTAAGAAATGGAAAAAACTTCATCACCAACAGACCCAATCTGAAAGTCAGCAATTACAAAGACGACAGGTGGATAAATCCACAAAAATGGGAAGAAACCAGTGCAAAAAGGCTGAGAACACCCGAAATCAGGATGCCTCTCCTCCTACAGGGGATCGCAGCTCCTCATCAGCAAGAGAACAAGGCCTGATGGAGAATGAGTGCGATGAGCTGACAGAATCAGGCTTCAGAAGGTGGATAATAAGAAACTTCTGTGAGCTAAAAGAACATGTACTAACCCAATGCAAAGAAACTAAGAACCTTGAAAGAAGATTTAATGAAATGCTAATGAGAATGGA
>CAUYLG010023579.1:0-10033 GCA_963573385.1 Cacajao melanocephalus | reverse complement strand
TAATTGGAAGTAAATCACTCCTCAGCAATTGCATAACATTTCACAGGTTTAAATAAAATATTGGTTGGCTGCTTGTTTGTTATTTTCATCTCTTATTCCTTCCTGTCTCCATTGTTAAGCACAATTATTGGCATAAAAGAGGTTTTTAATACCCACTTTTAGTCTGCTTTCTAGCCTGGGCAATAGAACAAGAATCCCATTCTCTCTCCCTCTTTCTCTTCCTCTTTCTTTCTCTCTTACATTCTTTTTTTTCTTTCTTTCACTCTTTGTTTCTCTCTTCTTTTCTCTCTCTTTCTTTTTTTCAAAAAAAAATAGCAGTATGACTGTGTCTAAAACACAGAAGAAACATATGTTTTAAGCTGTTCTGCTGTGCGTTCTTTCAACTAAGAAAGCTGCATCTGTGTTTGGATTCAGCGAGTTACAAACACGTTTCTTCTAGGAGCTGCGTTTGGATATTCCCGAGTGAATGGAAGTGTATAATGCACAGAGAAATACCTCGCTCTAAAACCAAAATGGAGATATCTAACAGAATGATTGTCAGTGTGTGCATTCAACTTACAGAGTTACACTGATGTTTGTATGCTTTGGTTTACATACCCTTTCTTTGGAGAATCTAAAAACAGGTATTTTAGCCAAATCCAGGCATGTAAGAAATAGCAATAAGACTGTGTCTAAAACAAAGAAGAATCGTATGTTTTAAACTGCTCTGCTGTGTGTTCTTTCAACTAACAAAGTTACATCTTTGTTTGTATTCAGCGAGTTATTCAGGAGCTGCGTTTGGATATTCTCTAATGAATGGGAGTATATAATGCAGAGAGAAATGCCTCGTTCTAAAACCATAATGGAGCTTTCTAACAGAATGATTGTCAATGTGTTCTTTCAACTTACAGAGTTACATTGATGTGTGTATGCATTAGTTTAGAAACCCTTTCTTTGGAGGATCTAAAAACAGATATTTCTAGCCAAATCCAGGCATATTAGAAACAGCAGTAGCCTGCGTCTAAAACACAGAAGAAAAGTATGTTTTAAATTGTTCTGCTGTGTGTTCTTTCAACAAAGAAAGTTGCATCTGTGTTTGGATTCAGCGAGTTACAATCACGTTTCTTCTGGGAGCTGAGTTTGGATATTCCCGAGTGAATGGGAGTATATAATGCACAGAGAAATACCACGCTCTAAAACAAAAACGCAACTCTCTAACAGAATGATTGTTAATCTGTGCATTCAACTTATGGAGTTACAATGATGTGTGTATGCATTAGAAACCTTTTCTTTGGAGAATCTAAAAACCAATATTTTTAGCCAAATCCAGGCATATAAGAAATAGCAATCAGACTGCGTTTAAAACACAGAAGAAACATGTGTTTTAAACAGTTCTGCTGGGTGTTCCTTCAACTAAGAAAGTTACCTCTGTGCTTAGATTCAGCGAGTTACAAACTCGTTTCCTCTAGGAGCTGTGTTTGTATATTCCCCAGTGAATGGGAGTACATAATGCAGGAGAAATACCTCACTCTAAAACAAAAACGGAGCTATCTTACGGAATGATTGTCAATGTGTTCATTCAACTTACAGAGTTCAACTGAAGTGGGTGTACATTAGTTTAGAAACCCTTTCTTTGGAGAATCTAAAAACTGATATTTCTAGCCAAATCCAGGCATATAAGAAATAGCAGTAAGGCTGCGTCTTAAACACAGAAGAAATGTATGTTTTCAACTCCTCTGCTGTGTGTTCTTTCAACTAAGAAAGTTGCACTAGTGTTTGGATTCAGCAATTTACAAACATGTTTCCTCTATGAGCTGTGTTTGGATATTCCGGAGTGAATGGAAATATATAATACACAGAGAATTACCTAGCTCTAAAACCAAAATGCAGCTATCTAATGGAATGATTGTCAATGGATGCATTCAACTTACTGAGATACACTGATGTGTGTATACATTAGTTTAGAAACCCTTTATTTGGAGAATCTAAAAACAGATATTTCTAGCCAAATCCAGGCATATAAGAAACAGCAGGAGCCTGCGTCTAAAACACAGAAGAAAATATGTTTTTAACTGTTCTTCTGTGTGTTCTTTCAACCAAGAAAGTTGCATCTGTGTTTGGATTCAGCGAGTTGCAAGCACGTTTCTTCTAGGAGCTGTGTTTGGATATTCCCTAGTGAATGGGAGTATATAATGCACAGAGAAATACCTGGCTCTAAAACCAAAACAGAGCTATCTAACAGAATGTTTATCAATGTGTGCATTCTACTTACAGAGTTACACTGATGTGTGTATGCCTTAGTTAAGAAAAACTTTCTTTGGATAATCTAAAAACAGATATTTCTTGCCAATCCAGGCATATAAGAAATAACAGTATGACTGCGTCTAAAACACGGAAGAAACGTAGGTTTTAAACTGTTCTGCTGTGTGTTCTTTCAACCAAGAAAGTTGCATCTGTGTTTGGATTCAGTGAGTTACAATCACGTTTCTTCTGGGAGCTGCGTTTGGATATTCCTGAGTGAATGGGAGTATATAATGCACAGAGAAATACCATGCTCTAAAACAAAAACGCAGCTCACTAACAGTATGATTGTTGATGTGTGCATTCAACTTATGGAGTTACAATGATGAGTGTATGCATTAGTTTAGAAACCTTTTCTTTGGAGAATCTAAAAACCGATATTTTTAGCCAAATTCAGGCATATAAGAAATAGCAGTCAGACTGCGTTTAAAACACAGAAGAAACATGTGTTTTAAACAGTTCTGCTGAGTGTTCTTTCAACTAAGAACGTTACCTCTGTGCTTGGATTCAGCGAGTTACAAACTCGTTTATTCTAGGAGCTGTGTTTGGATATTCCCCATTGAATAGGAGTACATAATGGAGGAGAAATACCTCACTCTAAAACAAAAACGGAACTGTCTTACAGAATGACTGTCAATGTGTTTATTCAACATATAGAGTTAATCTGATGTTTGTGTACATTATTTTAGAAACCTTTCTTTGGAGAATCTAAAAACATATTTCTAGGCAAATCCAGGCATATTAGAAATAGCAGTAAGGCTGTGTCTTAAACACAGAAGAAACGTATGTTTTCAACTCCTCTGCTGTGTGTTGTTTCAACTAAGAAAGTTGCACCAGTGTTTGGATTCAGGGATTTACAAACATGTTTCCTCTATGAGCTGTGTTTGGATATTCCGGAGTGAATGGGAATACATAATGCACAGAGAATTACCTCGCTCTAAAACCAAAACGCAGTTATCTAACAGAATGATTGTCAATGTGTGCACTGAACTTACACACTTACACTGATGTGTGTATGCATTAGTTTAGAAACCCTGTTTTGGAGAATCTAAAAAGAGATATTTTAGCCAAATCCAGGCATATAAGAAATAGCTGTAAGACTGCGTCTAAAACACAGAAGAAATGCATGTGTTAAACTGCTCTTGTGTGTGTTGCTTCAACAAAATGAGTTGCATATATGCTTTATTTCAGTGAGTTAGAAACACTTTGCTCTTAGGAATTGCATTTGGATATTCCACAGTGAATGGGAGTATATGCTGCAAAGGGAATTATGTGGCTTTCAAACCAAAACGGAGCTACCTAATAGTTTAAAATTCAATGTGTGCTTTCAACTTACAGACTTAAACTGATGTGTGTTTGCAGCAGTTTAGAAATCACTTCTGTGGAGAATCTAAAAACAGATGTTTCCACCACAATAGCACTTTATAAGAAACAGCAGTAAGGCTGCCTGTAAAACACAGAAGAGTTCTATAAATATTTGCTAAGTTTACTTCTTCGAGGTCTGAGTTCAAGTCCTGGATATCCTTGTTAATTTTCTATCTCGATGATCTGTCTAATATTGACATGATAACGTTAAAGTCTCCCACTATTACTGTGTGGGAGTCTCAGTCTCTTTGTAAGTAATTAAGAGCCTGCCTTATGTATCTGGGTGTTCCTGTATTGGGTGCATATATATTTAGGATAATTAGTTCTTCTTGTTGCATTGATCCTTTCACCACCATGTAATGTCCCTCCTTTTTTCTAATGGTCTTTGTTGCTTTAAAGTCTGAACTAAGGGAGTTGCATCTATGCTTTGTTTAAGCGAGTGGGAAACACGTTGCCAGTAGGAGTTGCATTTGGATATTCCAGAGTGAATGCGAGTATATGCTCCAAAGGGAAATATCCGGATTTAAAACGATAAAACGGAGCTACCTAACAGAATGACCTTCAATGTTGCATTCAATTTACAGAGTTAAACTGATGTGTGTTTGCAGAAGGTTAGAAACCATTTCAATGGCGAATTTAAAAACGGACATTTCCAGCAAAATAGCAGCTTACTAGAAACAGCAGTAAGACTGCTTGAAAAATACAGAAGAAACATATCTTTGAAAGTGCTCTTCTGTGTGTTCGTTCACCTAAGGAAGTTCCATCTATGCATTGTTTCAGTGAGTGAGAAACACGTTGCTGGTAGGAGCTGCATTTGGATATTCGAGTGAATGGGAGTATATGCTGAAAAGGGAAATATCTGGCTTTAAAACCAAAATGCAGCTACCTAACAGAATGAACTTCAATGTGTGCATTCAACTTGCAGAGTTAAACATACGTGTGCTTGCAGCAGCTTAGAAACAATTTCTATGGAGAATCTAAAAACAGATGTTTCCAGAAAAATAGCAGCTTATAGGAAACAGCAGTAACACTGTGTGTAAAACACAGAAGAAACATATCTTTGAAATTGCTCTACTGAGTGTTCATTCACATAAGGAAGTTCCAACTATGCTTTGTTTCACTGAGTGAGAAACACGTTGCTGGTAGGAGTTGCATTTGGATATTCCAGAGTGAATGGGAGTATAAGCTACAAAGGGAAATATCTGAGTTTAAAACCAAAACGCATCTACCTAACAGAATGAACTTCAATGTCTGCATTCAACTTACATTTTTAAACATATGTGTGTTTGCAGCAGCTTAGAAACCATTTTTGTGCAGAATCTAAAAACTGATGTTTCCAGCAAAATAGCAGCTTATAAGAAACAGCAGTAAGACTGCATGTAAAACACAGAAGAAACGTATCCTTGAAAGTGCCCTTTTGACTATTCGTTCACCTGAGGAAGTTACTTCTATGTTTGTTTCAGCAAGTGAGAAACATGTTGCAGGTAAGAGCCGCATTTAGATATTAAAAAAGTGAATGAGAGTATATGCTGCAAAGGAAAATATCTAGCTTTAAAACCAAAACGCAGCTACCTAACTGAATGAACTTAAACGTGTGCATTCAAGTTATAGAGTAAAACTGATGTGTGTTTGCAGCTGTTTAGAAACCATTTCTGTGGAGAATCTAAAATTGGATGTTTCCAGCAAAATAGCGGCTAATTGCAAACAGCAGTAACACTGCGTATAAAACACAGAAGGAACGTATCTTTGAAAGTGCTCTTCTGTATGTTCGTTAACTTAAGGAAGTTATATCTATGCTTTGTTTCAGCGAGTGAGAAACACGTTGCTGGTAGGAGATCCATTTTGTATTCCAGAGCAAATGTCAGTATATGCTGCAAAGGGAAATATCTGGCATTAAAACCAAAATGCAGCTACCTAACAGAATGAACTTCAATGTGTGCATTCAACATACAGAGTTAAACTGATGTGTGTTTCCAGTAGCTTAGAAAGCATTTCCATGGAGAATCTAAAAACGGATATTTCAAGCAAAACAGCAGCTTATAAGAAACAGCAGTAAGACTGCATGTAAAACACAGAAGAAATGTATCTTTGAAAGTGCCCTTTTGTCTTTTCGTTCACCTAAGGAAGTTACATCTATGTTTGTTTCAGCAAGCGAGAAACACATTGCAGGTAAGAGTTGCATTTAGATATTAAAAAAGTGAATGGGAGTATAAGTTGCAAAGGAAAATCTCTAGCTTTAAAACCAAAACGCAGCTACCAAACTGAATGAACTTAAACGTGTGCATTCAAGTTACAGAGTAAAACTGATGTGTGTTTGCAGCTGTTAAGAAACCATTTCTGTGGAGAATATAAAAACGGACGTTTCCAGCTAAATAGCGGCTAATTACAAACAGCAGTAACATTGCGTTTAAAACACAGAAGAAACGTATCTTTGAAAGTACTCTTCTGAATATTCGTTAACTTAAGGAACTTACATCTATGCTTTGCTTCAGCGAATGAGAAACACATTGCTAGCAGGAGTTGCATTTTGTATTCCAGAGCAAATGTCAGTATATGCTGCAAAGAGAAATATCTGTCTTTAAATCCAAAACGCAGCTACCTAACAGAATGAATTTCAACGTAAGCATTCAACATACAGAGTTAAACTGATGTGTATTTCTAGTAGCTTACAAAGCATATCCGTGGAGAGTCTAAAAATGAATATTTCCAGCAAAACAGCAGCTTATAAAAAAGAGCAGTAAGACTGCGTTTAAAACACAAAAGAAACGTATCTTTGAAAGTGCTTTTCTGTGTGTTTGTTCACCTAAGGAAGTTACATCTATACTTTGTTTCAGCGAGTGAGAGACCCGTTACTGGTAGGAGTTGCATTTGTATATTGGAGAGTGTACGGGAGTATATGCTGCAAAGGAAATATCTGGCTTTAAACCAAAACACAGCTACTTAACAGAATGAACTTCAAGGTGTGCATTCAACTTACAGAGTAAAGCTGATGGGTCTTTGCAGCAGTTTAGAAACCATTTCTGAGGAGAATCTAAAAACAGATGTTTCCAGCAAAATAGTAGCTTATTAGAACCAGCAGTAAAACTGCGTTTAAGACACAGAAGAAAGATATCCTTGAAAGTGCTTTTCTGTGCATTAGTACATCTAAGGAAGTTTGGCCTATGCTTTCTTTCAGCAAGTGAGAAACACGTTGCTGGTAGGAGTTGCATTTGGATATTCCACAGTGAATGGGAGTATATGCTGCAAAGGGAAATATCTGGGTTTAAAACCAAAACGCACATACCTAAGAGAATGAACCTCAGTGTTTGCATTGAACTTACAGAGTTAAACATACGTATGTTTGCAGCACTTTAGAAACCACTTCTGTGGAGAATCTATAAATGGATGTTTCCAGCAAAATAGCAGTTTATTAGAAAGAGCAGTAAGACTGCGTTTAAAACACAGAAGAAACGTATCTTTGAAAATGCTCTTCTGTGTGTTTGTACACCTAAGGAAGTTACATATGTGCTTGGTTTAAGCGAGTGCGAAACAAGTTGCTGGTAGGAGTTAAATTTGGATATTCAAAAGTGAATGGGAGTATAGGCTACAAAGGGAAATACCTGGCTTTAAAACGAAAACTCAGCTACCTAACAGAATGAACGTCAATGGGTTCATTCAACTTACAGATTTAAACACATGTGAGTTTGCAGCAGCTTAGAATCCATTTCTGTGGAGAATATTAAAACAGATGTTTCCTGCAAAATAGCAGCTTATTAGAAACAGCAGATAGACTGCATTTAAAACATAGAAGAAACGTATCTTTGAAAGTGCTATTCTGTGTGTTTCTTCACCTAATGTAGTTACATCTATGCTTTGTTTCAGCAAGTGAGAAACACGTTGCTGGTAAAAGTTGCATTTGAATATTCCAGAGAGAACGGGAGTATAGGATGCAAAGGTAAATATCAGGCTTTAAAACCAAAACACAGCTACCTAACAGAATGAACGTCAATGTGTGCATTGAATTTACACAGTTAAACACATTTGTTTTTGCAGCAGTTTAGAAACCATTTCTGTGAAGAATCTCAAAACTGATGTTTCCAGACAAATAGCCAATTAGAAGTAAGAGCAGAAAGACTCCGTGGAAAACCCAGAACAAACGTATCTTTCAAAGTGCTACCCTGTGTGTTCTTTCAAGTAAAGAAGTTGCATATATCTTGCCTTTAAGAGAGTGAGAAAGACGTTCCTGGTAAAAGTTGCATTTGGATATTCCAGAGTGAATGGCTGTATATGGTGCACAGGGAAATATCTGGCTTTAAAACCAAAACGGAGCTACCTAACTGAATGAACTTCAATGTCTGCATTCAACATACAGAGATAAACTGATGTGTGTTTGCAGCAGTTTAGAAACCATTTCTGTGGAGAATCTAAAAACTGAGGTTTCCAGCAAAATAGCAGCTTACAAGTAACAGGAGTAAGACTGCGTGTAAAACACAGAACAAAAGTATCTTTTAAAGTGCTCTTGTGTGTGTTGTTTCAAGTAAAGGAGATGCATCTATGCTCTGTTTCAGCGAGTGAGAAACACGTTCCTGGTAGAAGATGCATTTAGATATTCCAGAGTGAATGGCTGTATACGGTGCAAAGGGAAATATCTGGCTTTAAAACCAAAACAGAGCTACCTAACTGAATGAATTTCAATGTGTGCATTCAACTTACAGAGATTAACTGATGTGTGTTTGCAGCAGTTTAGAAACCATTTCTGTCGAGAATCTCAAAACTGATGTTTAAAGCAAAATAGCAGCTTACAAGTAACACCAGTAAGAATGCGTGTAAAACACAGAACAAACGTATTGTTTAAAGTGCTCTTGTGTGTGTTGTTTCAAGTAAAGAAGTTGCATCCATGCTTTGTTTCAGCGAGCGTGAAACACGTTCTTTGTAGAAATTGCATTTGGATATTCCTGAGTGAATGGCTGTGTATCATGCAAAGTGAAATATCTGTCTTTATAACCAAAATGGAGCTACCTAACTGAATGAACTTCAATGTGTGCATTCAACTTACAGAGCTAAACTGATGTGTGTTTGCAGCAGTTTAGAAACCATTTGCGTGAGGAATCTCAAAACCAGTTTCCAACAAAATAGCAGCTTACAAGTAACAGCAGTAAGACTGTGTGTTAAACACAGAACAAATGTATCTTTTAAAGTATTTTTGTGTGAGTTGTTTCAAGTAAAGAAGTTGAATCTATGCTTTGTTTCAGCGAGTGAGAAACACGTTCCTGGTAGAAGTTGCATTTGGATATTCCACAGTGAATTGCTGTATATGGTGCACGGGGAAATATCTGGCTTCAAAACCAAAACGGAGCTACCTAACTGAATGAACTTCAAAGTGCACATTCAATTTACAGAGTTAAACTGATGTGTGTTTGCAACAGTTTATAAACCACTACTGTGGAGAATCTCAAAACTGATGTTTCCAGCAAAATAGCAGCTTACAAGTAACAACAGTAAGACTGTGTGTAAAACACAGAACAAATGTATCTTAAAGTGCTCTTGTGTGTGTTGTTTCAAGTAAAGAAGTTGCATCTATACTTTGTTTCAGCAAGTGAGAAACATGTTCCTGGTAGAAGTTGCATTTGGATTTTCCACAGTGAAGTGCTATATATGGTGCAATGGTAAACATCTGTCTTTAAAACCAAAACGCAGCTCCCTAACTGAATGAACTTCAATGTGTGCATTCAACTTACGGCGTTAAACTGGTGTGTGTTTGCAGCAGTTTAAAAACCATTTCTGTGGAAAAATCTCAAAACTGATGTTTACAGCAAAATAGCAGTTTAGAAGAAATAGCAGTAAGACTGCGTCTAAAACACAGAACAAACGTATCTTTTAGAGTGCTCTTGTTTGTGTTGTTTCAAGTAAAGAAGTTGCATCTATGCTTTGTTTCAGTGAGTGAGAAACACGTTCCTGGTAGAAGTTGCATTTGGAAATTTCAGAGTGAAGGGCTGTATAAGGTGCAAAGGGATATATCTGGCTTTAAAACCAAAACGGAGTTACCTAACTAAATGAACTTCAATGTGTGCATTCAACCTAAAGAGTTAAACTGATGTCTGTTTGCAGCAGTTTAGAAACCATTTCTGTGGAGAATCTCAAAAGTGATGTTTCCAGCAAAATAGTAGCTTACAAGTAAGAGCAGTAAGAATGCGTGTAAAACACAGAACAAACGTATCTATTAAAGTGCTCTGTTGTGTGTTGTTTCAAGTAAAGAAGTTGCATCTATGCTTTCCTACAGTGAGTGAGAAACACGTTCCTGCTAGAAGTTGCATTTGGATGTTCCAGAGTGAATGACTGTATATGGTGCAAAGGGAAATATCTGGCTCTAAAACCAAAACGGAGCTACCTAACTGAATGAACTTCAAAG
>CAUYLG010023578.1:0-42474 GCA_963573385.1 Cacajao melanocephalus | reverse complement strand
GCTTCGCGAAGTTCTCGTGTTGTGTTTTTCAGCTCCATCAATTCATTTATATTCCTTTCTAAGTTGTCCATTCTTGTTAGCATTTCGTTAAATCTTCTTTCAAGGTTCTTAGTTTCTTTGCATTGGGTTAGTACATGTTCTTTTAGCTCACAGAAGTTTCTTATTATCTACCTTCTGAAGCCTGATTCTGTCAGTTCATCGCACAGGCCTTGTTCTCTTGCTGATGAAGAGCTGCGATCCCCTGTAGGAGGAGAGGCATTCTGATTTCGGGTGTTCTCAGCCTTTTTGCACTGGTTTCTTCCCATTTTTGTGGATTTATCCACCTGTCGTCTTTGCAATTGCCGACTTTCAGATTGGGTCTGAGTGGACGTCTGGCTTGTTGGTGATGAAGTTTTTTCTGTTTCTTAGTTTTCTTCCGGCAGGCGCCCTTTTCCCACAAAGCTAGGCTTTCCTGGGTTCAGCTGTGCTTACTATGAAACTCTCAGTCCTCAGCGCTTCCAATTGCTGTTCTCCTTGTGGGGATGGGACCAGCCGAGCCCGACTCAGAGGGCACCCAGTCGCTTATACTCTGCACTAAGAAGCGCCGCACCGCGCCGGCCAAAAGAGTCGCGCTGGCAACCTGTGTGGCTCCTCCACTGCATATCTCCCAGTTTGTGGGCAACAGAAATTCGTCTGAAATTGCCGCGTCCACTCGCTCTCTGTGCTTTCACTGGGAGCTACAATCCTGAGCTGTTGTTAATCGGCCATCTTGGATCTCTCTCCATAAAACGTAAAGCAATACCTTGAGACTTTGAACTGCAAATATTCCAACATGTCAGCATCACTAAGTGTATGTGAGGTATGCCATTTTGGAACTCATCAGCGTAAGATGTATAAGATGATTTGGGGTCACGTTGGTCTGTTTCAAACGTTTCATCAGCTGCATTTTTGGGAAAGACTCTTTAGCAGAATAGTAAGACAGAATTTTAAAAGATTCTTCATCTGTAAATCTATGAGTATAGAATTCTAAAGCAATACGGTGCCTTACAAATCACTTAGTTCATCTTTATTTCACAAGTTAAAAACACTAAGGAATAGTTATTATAAGGAGAATTTCTACTACTTTCTCCCTGCTTCACTTTGAGCTCCTCCAAACTCACAAACAAATTTAGGAAAAAAAGCTACAAATGTAATTGATCAAGAGTCCAAGTCATTGATGTGGCCCTTTCTCTAAGCATGGTGCCACTATCCACTAGTGGCCAAGGTCATTACAGGTCATGCTGAACTATTCCACTGCCTGCCTCTTCTGTGTTCCTTGATGGGTAAGTTATACAAGGCCTGGTCCAGTGGGGAAGATCCAGAGGCCATATCTTCCTTCCTTCCTTCTGATGAGGCTATGCGTTAATGAACTGGGAACCTACTCTCTACTTTTGGGGGATGTGGCCTGCATGCACACCTGACTACTTGTGTGTAACAGCTTCCTCTCCCACGGATCATCCTGAAGGCAGTAAGTTCCCAAAGTCTCCATTTAGGACCATGGCCATGTAGATGATGCCCACTTAGGACCCCAGCTTAAACTTCATCTCCTAATCCAGCTTTTACCAGAAACATTGGGTGCAGACTTAGCACCTTGATTCTCATTTGAAAGTAGCTCCTAAAGCAAGGGGATTTACAGCCAGAGTGAAATAGGTGGAGTGGGATGGGGGTGGAGGTGGAGCAACAATTGCTAGCTCTCCAGGGTTTGGGCATTTCAGGGTCTCTAATCTCAGAATCATGAAACACTTTGAAAACTCTAGTATTACCTCCCAAATCATGCTCAGCTCATTTGACTGCATGATAATTGATCATTTGAAGAGATAAGTCTAAACATATAGTGACTGAAATAGAATCATCTTTGTAAGCATTGCGTATTTTCCTCCTCTTTATTCTAACCATCCTTTCTCAACCAATGTAGTGGTGATTAAGAAACCTAACCAGACTCAATGGCTCCCTTCAAGATTTCCCTCCTTTCTTCCTAATTCCACATGTGCTCGCTCCCATTGATGTTTCTCTCTTCTTCTCTTAGTTCTCCCTGTCCATGCCTTAGGCCTACCAGTAGCACTCCAGGTAAAGTCTTACTTTGTTTCTTCAAAATATCCCCACTATATTTTCAACACACTCTTCTTTTATTGCTATTCAATGTCTATTAGTCATTGTTTGCCACCAGAGAAATTCAATGTACATTTGAAAATGTCCTTTGGAGACTTGGAACTGCTAAATTGTTGGTTTCTTTTTTTACAAAAGGTCACTTAAATGAAATACAATGATTAGAATAGCTAGAAATAGTGATTTACTTACCTGGGTAGAAGAGTGATTTAATTACCTGGGTATATTAACTTGGTAGAAAAATTATGAAATGCCAATAGAAGCCACCACTAATATTTAGTGCTTAATCTTTTAAAAAGAAAACTCTTAGTAAATCAAATATCGAATATATTTTTCTTAACTTAAGGATATTTGCCAGAAAACATTATAACTTGATGGTGACACATTTAACATAACTTCATGAAGGTTGGGATAAAGCAGCTACCTTCTATCAGTCCTATTATTCAACATTGTCCTAAAGGTCCTGGCCAGAGCATCTAGGTGCCACTAAGATAAGAAAAATCAAGACAGAAACAAAATCATCTGCAATTATTTTAATACCCTTGTAACTAAAGTAATGTCTTCAGAATCGTTTAGTACATGATCTTTACCCTAATTGTTGAGGGGCAGGTAGGGATAGAGATTATAATTTGATTTTACAAAGAAATGCAGTAATATTTTACTTGCAAATTGGATTAATTTTGGAGGAGAGCAGAAAAGTTAACAAGTTTTTCTATGACTGCAAAACCATGCTGGAAAGGTAAATTTCAAATAAAGTTTTTCCTTTTCAGGGGCTTCAAAAGAAAGGGATGCAAGAGAGCAAAGACGGCATATGTTGTCCCAATTTTCCCTTGTAGCCAAGAAAAGAAACAGATATATAAGATAAATGAGGATAAAACTGAGGACAAAGACATCTCATGTCTCCTGTTTCCCACTTGGGGCTCTGGGCATACTCCAATTGATAGGTCGCCTATATTAGGACATTCTCACATTGCTATAAAGAAATACCTGAGACTGGGTAATTTATAAGGAAAAGAGGTTTAATTGGCTCATGGTTCTACAGACTTTATAGAAAGCATGGTGCCCATGTCTGCTCAGCTTCTGGGGAGGCTTCAGGAAGCCTACAATCATGGCAGAAGGTGTAGGGGGGACCAGGCATGTCACATGGGAAAAGCAGGAGCAGGAGGAAGGAAGGTGGGGGCACCACACACTTTGAAACAACCAGATCTCCTGAGAACTCACTCCCATGAGGATAGTACCAAGAGGATGGTACTAAACCATTCAAGAGAAATCTGCTCCCATGATCCAATCACCTCCCGCCAGGCCACCAGGTCCCGCCTCCAACATTAGGGATTATAATTGAAGATGCGCTATAAATGAGGAAACAGATCCAAACCATATCATTACCCAAAAGCGTAATGGGATTCAAACACATTAAAGCAAATTGGAGATACATGTAGACCGGGACATTGACATTTAGTTTTCACAGGCCACCATCAACTCCTGTACCATAGGACACAAGATTGAGGGTCTGGGAACCTGGGACTGGAGAGCAGAGGCTGGGAGGGACCAGCAAGCCAGAGGGTCAGGCAGAGAATGAGGCTGAGACTCAGGGGTGCAGCTGGCAACAACTGAGAGAATTGCATGTTGATAAGGCACGAGCCAAGGGACTGGGGCCTGTGGCGAGGGATGAGTATGACCACTCTCATCCAGGAGCATTAATAAAGTGGAAAAAAAAAAAAGAGCTGTAAATTCAGCATCCAGAAACCACAGTACTGAAGTCCATCAGAGCAAAGACGCCGCCACAAAGAAGACAGAGTAAGAGGATTACACCTATCTGAATCCTCCTTCTCATCGCCACCCGTAAGACAGGGCAATTTTCTTCATATACCCAGACCCTATCTTGATGAAATTAAAAGGGAAGAGGCCAGTTCTCCAAAACAACTGCTTTTTTTCTTTCCCTGGAGAGACCGAGAACACATTGAAGAGACTACTTCAACTGTTAGATTGGAATAAATGACACTATCTTTCGTTTGTTTTTTTGTTTTTGAAACAGAGTCTTGCTCTGTTGTCCACGCTGGAGTGCAATGGTGCGATCTCGGCTCACTGCAATCTCCGCCTCCTTGGTTCAAGAAATTCTCCTGCCTCAGCCTCCCAAGTAACTGGGATTACAGGAGCCCACCACCATGCCTGGCTAATTTGTGTATTTTCAGTAGAGACGGGGTTTCACCATGTTGGCCAGGCGGGTCTCAAACTCCTGAACCTTAAGTGAGCCACCTGCCTTGGCCTCCCAAAGTGCTAGAATTTCAGATGTGAGCCACCACGTCCAGCCAACACTGACTGTTTAATGTTAACATTTAAATGTTTTTGCTGCTAACTAGCAAGCCAGAAAACCAGATCAACTCTGGACATAATAAATAAATTACATTTTCTGTCAAAATAAGTGGCAAAATTATATACATGTTATAAAGCTGGGTCAGTCTACCAAAGAACTGAAAGATGATCAACTGGAAAATTGTTTTACAACAAAGAAGAGAATCAAGTAAGGTGGCCAGATAGATCTACATATAAAAATCAGAAGTTTTACAATATATGAAAAAAATCAATTAGAAGTATAAATTTTTAAAAAAGATCTCATTCATAATACACATTCCTTATGAGATATGACAGATAATACTTTAAAAACTATAAAATATTACTTTAGAGTGTGAAAGAAACCCTAAATAAGTGAGGAATTGCATGATCTTAGGTGTGAAGATTTTTTTATTTTATTTTTTGAGATAGAATCTCACTTTACCACCAGGTTAGAGTGCAGTAGCACAATCTCAGCTCACTGCGACCTCTGACTCCTGGATTCAAGAGATTCTCCTGCCTCAGCTTCCTGAGTATGTGGGACTACAGGCACACGCCACCATACCCAGCTAATTTTTGTATGTTTTAGTAGAAACAGGGTTTCACCATGTTGGCCAGGGTGGTCTCCATCTCTTGACCTCGTGATCTGTCTGCCTCGCCTCCCAAAGTGCTGAGATTACAGGCATGAGTCACCACACTTGGCAAAGATTTTATTTTTAATGTCAAATTTCCAAAAGTAGTTTTTACTTGAAATAGACAAAATGAACCTAAAGTTTGTTTGGAAGGTTAGTCAATAAAATGTACTTCTTCTCCAGAGCAATGACTAGGAAATTCTGCTACCACGGGGAAAGGAGCTGTGCACATCCTCCCATCCCAGTTGGCTTTCAGCCCACCTGTCTCCTCTTCCCTCTAGACTCAGCACCTGTCCCTCAGTCCTGCCAAGACTATGGTGTCAAGCAGATCACAGTGACCTTGGGCAAGGTCAAACTGATAAACCTCTCTGAGCCTCAATTTCTTCATTTGCAAGATAAGGCCACCCAGGTTGCTGGGCTAATAATTGAAAGAAATATAATTGCATAATTTCAGTGTCTGGTGAGCTCTCTGGCAAATAACGTGTACTACAGAAATAGATGTAACAGTTGTAATTATTGTTATTATTCTCATTATTACTATTATTTGGTCAATATTGCTAGGTCTTGCAATAAAAAAGGATTTACTAAGAATAAGACTGAAAATGGAACTTGTAAAAGAGTTGTAGATTTCATTATAAAAATTTAAACTTTCTATACAGCAAAGAACATTGTAAACAAGGTTAATTCACAGAGAAAAATATCTGTGACACATAACAAAACATGAAGACTACTATCCTAAATATATATTTTTTAAGACATACAAATCAATAGAAAAAAGATAAAATGTAAAGAGAAAAATAAAAAATCTAAAATGGCAGCTGGGTATGGTGGCTCACACCTGTAATCCCAGCACTTTGGGAGGCCGAGGTAAATGGATCACGTGAGGTCAGGAGTTTGAGACCAACCTGGCCAATATGGTAAAACCCTGTCTCTACTAGAAGTACAAGAATTAGCTGGGCGTGGTGGTGGGCACCTGTAATCCCAGTACTCGGGAGGCCCAGGCAGTAGAATTGCTTGAACACCGGAGGTGGAGGTTGCAGTGAGCCAAGATCGTATCCCTGCACTCCATCCAGCCTGGGCGACAGAGCGAAGTTCCACCTCAAAAAAAAAAATTTTTTAAGTGGCAATTTACAAAAAAAAAAGAAAAAGGCCAAAGCCAATGAAAATAGCTTTACTCTCATGAAGACTCAAAATACAAATAAAGCTGATAATCATGTTCACATACGTTAGGCAAATATTATAAAAAAGTTAAACTGGGGATATATTCAATTTGCTTTGAGTAGAATATATTTATGTTCTTTGCTATCACTTTCTGGTATAGGTAAGTTTTCCTGCTAAACCATGAGTAGGATGGTGTGATTGGTTCCCTGGGATCCAACTAAGGCCTCTGGGGTAACTCACCCATGTCTTGACACAGATACTTTGATACTTGGTCAGTGAGTTTCACCAATTCAGATCACTAAGAACAGTCACTGAACAAGAAAACTGAAAGTTTCTGAAATCTTCCTGCTCACATATGACAAAAAAAATTATATAATTCTATAAAACATTTTAATAATTCTAAAAACTTTGCAAAACATTGCCAAGAATGAGCTGTGAATTTGAAAGAACATTTTCTAAACTATTAATATGACTTTAAAACTTTAAAATTAGACCTGCCACAGGAAAGACTAGACTATTTTTCTATTCTCTCTGTAAAAATACTAGAAAATCATTCTATAAAGAGGTAATCATAGAGAATATAGATTAAAAATACAGGAAAGAAATATTACAGGTGTATCAGGCATTCAATAGTCATGTCGCTGAATACTTGAATATCATCTCTGAATACTAGGATGGGAAAATGTGGAGGGGGAATTCAAACAGTGCTGCCTTGGGCAAGGAGGTTCAGTCCTCTTTTTCCAAATCTGACTCATTTCTCCACCCACATTTTGAGTATTAACATTTAGACTTCCATGACTAGCAAATGGTTCCATGATAAAGGAGCCAAGAACTCAGATTCTTTGTCTTGATATTACATCAGAGGGACAAGAGGGAAACTCAGACCTCATCGACCTAAAAGACCACTAAGAACACAGGGCCAGCTCCCTAAGCAGTTGGAGTGTACATTCCCTGGGAGTGTCACCTTGGCATTGGGCCCTTTGAATTCAGGAATCCAATTATACTGGTGCTCAGTACATCCTAACATATTTGGTAGTCCTGAAGGCAATTCCTCTAGAACGGGAAATCGAAATTGAGATGCTAATTTCAAGTTAGCCTAATCTTTGCCCAGGAAGTTCAGCCAAATTGCTTTGGAAGCCATGACAGTTTGTCACTGAAGACGCAGGACATCAAAGAGAGCTCACTTAAAACACATCGGAGTGAAAATGCTATTTGCTGCCCAACCGCCAGCAGATAAGGTGCATTTGAGACTTTAACAGAATTGGAAGAGAAGCTTGCCACACACAATTTATCTTTGCCAATTGTCTTCACTGTTTTTGTCCACAGCTAAGAGACAAGTACCCAGCCTCTTCGAACCTATTGTAACTCGATAAATAACATACAAACCAGCCAGGCAGACAGTCCATTTCATATCCAGGTTATCTGAGGATGCCTGTATTTTTACATGTGAGATGAATAGAGGAGGATATGATGTTTTAGAACTTTTTATTTTGAAATAATTATAGACTTATAGGAAGTTACAAAAATAGTACATGGAGTCTCATGTCTTCTTCATCCAACTTCCCCTAATAGTGACATTGCAAATAACCGAAGTATAATTAGGATTGCCAGATAAAATATAAGGGATACAGTTAAATTTGAATTTCAGATAACAAATAACTGTTTAGTAGAAATGTGTCCTGATATTACTTGTTGTTTATCTAAAGTTAAATTTAACTAGGTGTCCTGTGTTTTTATTCGCTGAACCTGGCAACCCTTAGATAATGTAAACACCAGGAAATTGACATTAGTACAGTATTGATAACAAGACTACAGACCTCATTTAGTTTTCTTCAGTTTTACATGCCTTCATTTATGTAGTTAAACATAG
Source organism: Cacajao melanocephalus (assembly GCA_963573385.1). Lineage (NCBI taxonomy): Eukaryota > Metazoa > Chordata > Mammalia > Primates > Pitheciidae > Cacajao > Cacajao melanocephalus. The sequence goes on along the minus strand of CAUYLG010023578.1, from coordinate 34,356 downwards.
CTGTGCAATTTTTTTAAATTCAGAAAACAAAAACAAAAAATCCAAGAATTTTGCAATGCAGAGCCTACCATAGCTGCACCTAATCACTTCCTGATTTGCCGTGGAATTGATGATCCACTCAAGATCCTGGCCAAAGTTATAGGTGATGAGCAGCAGAATGGGTGAAAAGCAACAGATGTGGGGTTTGCTCTAGCCTGAAGAACTCAATTAGCGTTCCACTGCCTGAGGAAGGTCATCCACTCGAATGTCCTTTGTTTTTATTGTCCCTAGACCATAATTTCCTGCATGAATGACCACTTCCATGCTTGTAACAAGAGGATGAATCAAATTCCTTTGCTTGGGCTATAATTTGTAATCTGCAACCTACAATTCGGTATTTAATATCTTTATTTTCTTTGTGAACAGTGGTGCTAAAAATAAGAAAAGAAAGTACTGTGGAGAAAACAAATCCAACCTCACACTGTCTAAGCCATGTCAATCAGGCGGCTTTCATTAAGGACCCACGGTCAAAAGCACCACGGGCATCTGCTGTCAGAATCACTAGACAAAGCAAGAAAAGGATTTGCTCCATTGTGAGAAATGTCCCCCAACCCCGTGACCTCTGCCAGGCTATTTTAGCCACCTTAGCCTCTCAGAAAGAGCATACTTTAAATGCAAGGGATGTTGCTTGACCCATGAAGAGTTAAAGAAAGAAAATTTTTATTAAAGATATACAGCACCAAAATAGTATCCTGAGACACAAGAGAATAAATCTGCAGGAACGTCGATTCATCTGTAGCTAGGGAGACCAGAGAAATCTTCTGGGGGACCTGTACCTAGATCCTTCTCCTATCTGGAGGAGATTTCTTAGTTATTCCCCAGACTGCTACAAACCAATGATCAACTTTTCCAAGGTTCCCATTGAAAAGGGAGGAAAATGAGAATTCGGTGATGTGCTTTCATAGTTAACTATTTCAATTTAAAGGAGTGATTTTTATTCTAAATTATGTTCTCTCTGTCTTTTAGTAACAAAATGTCCTATCTGTTACGAAATGATAGTAACAACAAGATTTTCTGTCCTTTGCTGTTCTTTGGCAAATAAAATGTTGATATATCTGTCATTTATAGCCACGGTAATTCTATGAAACACACTACCTCCAAGGCTTAGCAGCATATAAAAATAAGCATGTGTTTCTTGGGCACATGTCTAGGATTGGCTGGGACAGCCCTGTACCACGTGTATGTCAATATCCAGGGTCCACTGAGCTATCTGGGCATTCTCTTCCCATGACAGTGGCAGAGAGGTAAGAGAGCCAGCCTAAACATCCCTTTGATCAAAGCCAGTGACATGGTTGAGCCCAAAGTCAAGGGATGGAGAAATACACTTCACCCTTTATGGGGTTATAACTGTGAAAGAATAGCAATGATGCAGGGGAGGGGAATGTTGCTGTGACTAATAATCCAGTCTATCACGTGTCGGTAATTACCTCAGCTCCCATTTTCTCTTGGTGTTTGTTGACCCAGAGAAAGACAACCATTTGAGCATCACAGCTTCAAAGGATATCTTTGACCGGGAGGAATAAAAACCTAACCCAACAAACAGTACTTTAGAAAAACCAGAAATAAGAGTCATGTGATTAAAATTTATCATCATCAATACTATGGGTTCTCATTAGGCTGTGACTGTCCTAGCTGTGAGTGTTCTGTGCTTGCATCTTTTATTTTGCAAAATATGCTCATCTAGGGCAATCTACAATGACTGTACTGCACCTGTCACATTTTTAAGGCATCTTTGACATAGGAGGTAGGTGTTTCGTTGTGTTGGGACCATGAGAATCAAATTTACTATCAAGGATTCTGTATGAAATCATAGATCATAGATTAATTCACCTGCCCAGACTTCCCTGCACACCTGCAATGGATCTAATTTCCATCCAAGGAATTAATATTAGTTAATTATTAATTCATCATCTAAATTGCCACTTTATGACAGATGATACTCCAACTTTTTTTTTTTTTTTGAGGCGGATCTCACCCTGTTGCCCAAGCTGGAGTGCAGTGGCAGGATCTCGGCTCACTGCAACCTCCACCACCCAGGTTTAAGCGATTCTCCTGCCTCAGCCTGCTGAGTAGCTGGGATTACAGGCACCTGCCACCACGCCCAGCTAAATTTCATATTTTTTAGTAGAAATGGGTTTCACCATATTGGCCAGGCTGGTCTCGAGCTCCAGACCTCATGATCCACCTGCCTCAGCCTCCCAAAGTGCTAGGATAACAGATGTGAGCCACCACACCCGGCCAATACTCCAACTTTTCTTGAGCTTGTTTGGATTCAGCTTTGCCAATGAAACGCTCAGCACCTTGTTCATGTTTTTAAATGTTTTAATTTTAAAAATTGCCCTGGAAATCATCACCATGGCCTTAAGTCACAAAGTTTAATAAACAAACATTGAAAATTCCAACAGACAGTTAAAGCATCTTGAAAATTATCTGCTCACTTACACTATGATCCCAGCAGAACGAGGGTATCTGTAACAGTCAACAAAGACAAATGGCCTACACTTTGTTCCGGATCCTGTCTCTGCCCTGTGGCGCTAGAGTGGGCATGTTGCTTAATTTCTATGTCTCTCTGGTTCTACGTTTACAAACTGGGGGTAGGGATGGGATTTCAATCTGTGTTTGCACATGTTTTGAAGCTCTTTGGAAGAAAAATGATATAAACCTGGAAGTCATCTTAGAGTCCTAGGAAGAATGTTGCTCAAGTCTTAGCACAAAGCCAGAGGAGAGCAGCTGCCTCTCAGCAGAGATCTAAATATCTTGCTTCTCCTTTCTCAAAAGAAAGCACTGAACATACAGCCACCCATTTCCCGGCCAGAACGCTAGGTGCAATTGCACACAAGGGAGACAAAGGCCTTTTGCTTCTAACCAGCTGCATTTGCGGGCAGGTCTGTTAGAGTCCTGCAAAACAGTGTATGTCACAGTTTTGCGGCTGCACCCCTGGACTTTCTGGTTTCTCTATTTTAGAGCATCCAGGGGTTTGTGTCCCCTTTAAGAAAGGGTCATTTGGGGCCAGGCACAGTGGCTCATGCTTGTAATCCCAGCACTTTGGGAGGCTGAGGAAGGTAGATCACGAGGTCACAAGTTTGAGACCAACCTGGACAACATGGTGAAATCCCATCTCTACTAAAAATACAAAAATTATCCAGGTGTGGTGGCAGGTGCCTGTAATCCCAGCTACTCAGGACGCTGAGGCAGGAGAATCGCTTGAACCCAGGAGGCGGAGGTTGCAGTGAGCCGAGATCACACCACTGCACTCCAGCCTGGGTAACAGAGAAGCACTCCAGCCTGGGTGACAGAGAGAGACTCCCAGTCTCTCTAGGATTATTAAATGGACATAATAACATTTGCCACCTTCACCAGTCTCAATTCAAAGAAGAGTTGGCTCAGTTTGCATCAGGCAAAAAAGACCTTTGTGGGACTGGGAGGGAGGGAGAGGAGGCAGAGTGGAAGGGAGTGGGGACCCCCCATCCTGGTAAGTTTCTAGACACTAGGGGTTTTGTTCTGTTTTTCTTTATAAAACAGGTGAATTGAGTTCCTCTTATCAGCTGGAACGTCATGTAAATATCAAGTCATTCAGGGTGCTCAGCTGAGGAGGCTGGTGATGCTCCAGCCCAGATGCCTAGCCTTCGAGGAGAGCAGAAAAGGCACCTTCTCCCAAGACAGATGAACAGGAGGGAGTGGAAAGTTTCCAGCCTCACGAAAGATAGAAGGGAAGCAGCAGCAAGTGCATCACAATTCTGGAACCCGCGAAATAGACAAGGGATGGGAAATGCCTTTCTAATGGTCATAAAGAAGCTGAATCCCAGCCAGCAGAGGTCCAAGCCAAGAAGCCACAGGACTGATGTCATGTGTGCTCTTGAGTCTCGGGAATCAGAGGCTCTGAGTAAGCCTAGAAGCCTTCGCCTAAAGAAGACTGGGCAAAGGTGTTTCAGCAAAAATCTAGAACCACAGATATTTTACTCAAGCCCCGTTAGCCAAACTACGGCCCCTATCTGAACCAGAAAGAAGACTCAGTGTTATTCTCTGATAGTATCAACAACAGTGTCTTCTGGCTTAGAGACACCCGGGCATGGTGGAGGCCAGGGGTGTGCCAGTGAGCATGGTTGTCTAAGCAAACAGTTGGCATATTCTACAAACATCTCCTTCGGCGCTATCCCTTACCTCACGGCCTTCCTCGCCCTTTTCTAAAAGCAGGGCTCTAAATGGGTGTCTTTCAGACAAGATATTAGAAAAGCGTTTTCTTAAATGAAAAAATTAAGATACTGAGATTCAGAAGTCCCTAAGGAAACAGACTCCCCACCTCCCAGCCCATCCTTCAACATGCCTGCAAATGTGCAAACCTCCCCACCTGTATCAGCTTTTTAGTGTGACAATTTTAAAACATATGAACACACAGGGAGCCTCACCAGATGCTGAAGTATAATTTGCAACAACAACAAAAAAAGCAGAAGTCAAAACATACCAAGAATAAAAAGGAAATTTGGAGAAAACAAATACTCGGCGGGGAGGGGGGGTGGTTAAAAAAAAAAACAAACAACCTTGCGAACGATTGTTTTTCCATAAACCACTGGGGACAAGGTTTGGTAGATTGTATGGGAAAAACTGGTTTACCATTTTGAGGATTTGAAGCTGGATCAATACCTAATGCTACAAATAAGGGTAGATGCTAGAAGAACTGAAGGCCTAAAATAGAAAAGTAAAGCTATAAAGTTGATAAAATAAAATATAAAAGGCTACCCCCATGACTTAGGAGCAGGGAGAACCTTCTTTAAACAAGATTCAAAAACAATACCTTGAGCAAAACACGAAATAAGTTGATAACATCCAAAATAGGAATTTCTGTTTAATGGAGGATGCTAAGGACAGGTGAGCATGGGAGAAAGTATTTTCAATTTCTAAAACCAATAATGGTGTCTCAAATGTAAAGGCAACTCCTTCAAATCAACGAGAAGAGAACAGCAACCCCCTACATCCTCTCTCCTACTCAGTGATGTCTCTGCAGCAAGGAAACACTTTCCGTCCTGTGCCATCAATGTCACCTTCGCTACTGGCTCATTCCCACCAGCAGGGGCACGTCCTCTCATTTATTCCTATTTTAAAACACCCTCTTTTGACCCCACTTCAACTCAATATTTCTACTTCCCTTCACAGAAACACCCCTCGAAATAGTTGTCCACACTCCATGTTTTCAATTGCTCTCATTATCTTCTTAAATTCTTACCAGTTAACATTTCATTCATGCCAGAGGGTATCTGCAAATTCTGAAGCATAATAATAAAATGAGCACCAATGAACCTTCAACGCCACTTAAAAATTGGAGCATTGCCAATTTCACTGCATTAGCCTGTGTATTCCTCCTCTACCCCATCCTTCTGCCTTTTCTTCTCCAAATGATGAAGCCACTACCTTACATTTTGTGTTTATCATTCCCTTCCATTTTGTAAAGTTTTATCACACCTATCTGTATTCCTAAACAATACACGTTAAAATTGAGGGGTCCAAGTTTCATTAGTTTTCCCTCCATGCTTTGAAGTCGTTTTGTATTTAACATGTCCAGAAACTCCAAACCCTTTCCTTCCCACTTCCCACAGTCTTCTTAATCTTGCAACGCCATCCGTTTAGCTACCCAAACAGAATTTTTTCATTTATGACTCCTCTATCTTGTAAAACCTATCCATGCCAGTAAGTCCTGTGGGTTCTCACTTCAAAATATACTCAGGATCCAACCACGCCTATTGCCACTGCATTCTCCTGGGTTCAAGCCACATTCATCTCTCATCGGGATCATTGAAAGATGCACTGATCTGCATGCCAGCTTCCCCTGTGCCCTTGCACCCGCCTTAGTTTATTCTCCACACAGCAACCAGAGTGATTATCTGGAAATCCACGTGAGAGCACAGTAACCCTTCAGCTTAGCACTCTGCAGTGGCTTCTATCTCAGGCGCAGTAGGAATCTACAAGGCCCTGCATGCCACTCTGGACAGCCCCCATATCCGGTGCACAACTCTTCTGCAGTTTCCCTGGGGTCGTTGCCTCTAACCATCTGGCTCCTTGAACAAGCCAGCGCACTCCCGTCTCCGGGTCTTCTTTGCTCACGCTGTTTTTCGTCTTACTGGGGGACCTTTTTCCTTACATATCCCCTCTTCCTTGATGGCCGGCTCTCTCTCTCACCTCCTTCTCAAATATCACCTCCACGGCTCTGCTTAAAATGGCACTCTTATGCCCACCAGCACACTCTAGCCCATCCTCCAGCTTTATTTTTCTCCATAAACATGTATCCCATTCTGACATACTGTAGTTTTTGCTTGTTTCTTTGTTTATTGCCTAGCTTCCCTAGCTAAAATATAAGCTCCTTGAAGGCAAGGGTTTTTGTCTATATTTTTCAGTGGTCTGTTCCAAGCAACGCCTAGAAAATACTAGGTTCAACATTTATTGAATGAATATAAATAATCTCTCACTTGCCTCACTCTTGCCAGCTACCCCGACTGCATAACGTACCTCCTTTTACCTTTCCCTAAACAATCAAGATGACACCTGTCACCAGGCCCCAGTGACTTGTAGGTGGTCATTACAAGCTTTCTCTCTCTCTGCCTGTCCTCAGAGCCACAGGAGACGTGCTCCACATTCTTGCCTCTTTCTCCTTCACATCCCTGAAGGCTGTGTCACAGCACTGGAAGCTTTAGAATGTGTTCTTGCACACTGAAGGTAAAATGCAAGTTCTCCAGAAGTCATTACCTACTTGTCTTCCATCACTGACATAAGGCCATTGTTGATGATGAGGATATTAAAGCCAGAAGCCTAAAGGCCTGTGGGTGAAACGTTCAATTTTTCAGTTTTATTTTGTTATTTTAAGAGCCTGTGTGACAGACGTATTTGGGCTTAATAGTACACTTAGGAAAATAAAAAGCAAAGGCCAGATTCCATTTAGTCTGTATCCTTCCACTGTCTTGGAAAAATCTCACATGAAACCTGCAAAACCTAAATTATATAAAGTTTACAAAATTAATTGCCTCGTGAATAAATGGATTTATTATTTAAGATGCCAAGGAGCGCATTTTATTATTCAGTATCCTTGGAACAAAATATTTGAAATGTGGGATGAAATATTTTCAAGCTGCTTCATTAAAATGAGGCAGACCAAAAGGAACATTCACATATTAACATAAAACATTCATCAGGAGATCAGCTGGCAACATGATGAAGAGAAATGGCTACATTTTTTTAATTGCTAATAATTCCCATTAAATGTGTGGCTTGTGGCCATTTTTACTACACTGTACTGTGGAACTCACCTCAGATCATGAAGGCTATAATTTTATAAACTATCCACCAGGAAGAACTAGAATCTTCTAGAAGTGCTCTCAATGATGAGGAAAATATGCATGAACACCTTAAAAACCAATTAGTTTCAGCTGGGCAAGGTGGCTGACACCTATAATCCCAGCAATTTGGGAGGCCAAAGTGGGAGGATCACCTGAAGTCAAGAGTTTGAGACCAGCCTGACCAACATGGAGAAATCCGTCTTTGCTAAAAATACAAAATTAGCGGGGCATAGCAGCACATACCTGTAATCCCAGTTACTTGGGAGGCTGAGGCAGGAGAGTTGCTTGAACCCGAGAGACGGAGGCTGTGGTGGGCCAATATTGCACTATTGTACTCCAGCCTGGGCAACAAGAGCAAAACTCCATCTCAAAAAACAACAACAACAACAACAAAAACAAACAGTTTCATAACCTGTTTGGTTCAAGAATTGAAGTTCAATATTTCTATAACCCACAAGCTTTTTACCAATACAGCAAGTGAGAAACACTGTTTTCAATTTTTAACGATCTTCCCCAATTAGTATTTCCTGGCTTATCTCTGAGCTCCCCTCATCTCCTCTCCGTAAGTCTGTTTATGATGCACTGTTTCATCAAGGTCAAATTTCACAGGCAAGTCATCGGCCTCATCATTTGTCTCATAACATTTTTCAATAAATGCTAGACCCTTAGGGTCTTCAAGACAATATAAGATGTGTATATGTATTAAGTACTTTGGAGAAAAATGGCAGAGTTTTCACATCTCACTGGTTTTAGAATCAAGTATTGTGAAGGGAAAAAAAGCTTAAAATTATAGGATTTTCAATCTGGAAGCAATGTTTTGATTTTTCCAGCTAACCCTTTCCTTTGATAAATAAACTCAGAGAGGTAGAGTGCTTTTCTTGGTGTCAAACAGCCAGTTCATTAATGTCCTACAATTGGAACTGAGGTATTTGACTTCCAGTCCTGGTTTTTATCATCATTTTTTGATGTGGTGATCTGCATAATTTACCCATGTCTTCCTTGTCCCCACATTCAGTCAGGCATCAAATCTTCAATGTATTTGTTTTCTGGCCTTTCCTCCCCAGTGCTGGTGCCACTGCCTGTTCCAGCCCCTGACTGCCCCTTCCTAGATGCTGCAGGGTCCCTCTGCCCAGGTGTCCTGCCACAGACCCCCTCATACCAGCTGCTTCTCCATGAGACTGCAAAATCACTCCAGCTAAAAGAACAACTCAGATCACACCTAATTAAAACCTTCATATGGCTTCCTAATGTCTCTAAAATCAAGTCCAAGCTCTTTGCCCTCTTGTACAATGTTCTTTGCAATTGTCTGGTTCTCCAGCTCCCCCCATGTCATCCCCACGAACTAGAGAGTATTTCATGTTTAGTATTAGTCCCAGGGAGTATTTCATGTTTCTTTCCCCTGCCCACTATGGTTTTTGACATTCTTTATTGTATTTGTCCATTCTCACACTGCTATGAAGAAATACCTGAGGCTGGATAATTTATAAAGAAAGGATATTTCATTGACTCATATTCTGCATGGATGGGAAGGCCTTGGGAAACTTACAATCATGACAGGAGGCCCCTCTTCACAGGGCAATAGGAGAGAGAATGAATACAAGCAGGCAAAATGCCAAAAGCTTATAAAACCATCAGATCTCGTGAGAATTCACTCACTATCATGAGAACAGCATGAGAGAAACTGCCATGATTCAGTTACCTCCCACCGGGACCCTCTCATGACATGTGGGGATTATGAGAATTACAATTCAAGATGAGATTTGGGTGGGGACATAGCCAAACCATATCATCACTTATCCATCTGGAAATACATTCTATTTGTTTGATTATTGGAATATCTCTAGTCATCCTTAAACAGCAATTCAAATGTCACTTCCTCAGCTTTTGTAACACTTTGGGAATGTGTCAAGCCCACCTTGGTTCTTTCAGTAACCTCTGCTGGTCCCCAGTCCCTCTCCTAAGCATGGCTCGCTGGGCCACTCTTAACTTGCCCTGCCCACAGTGTTAGCTCAGGCCTGGCCCTGCCTCCTAGGGTGATTTTGCCTGTTCAAAACTCAGAATGTTTGATTTCTTGATTCTCACGGCAGTCTTTTTTCCTAATATTGGATCTCTATAATGAATCATTTGTTATGACCTCCCTTGTTTTCCATCCAAGACCCTGACCATTTGCATCCAACAATGACTCCTCACGCTAGGAATCTGCCCCCAAAGGCAGCTCACAGCAGGCATGACCCATTGATCCCCATGGATGGACAGTAAAAAGATTTATGTAGAATTTCTCATTCTGCAATGATGCAAAGTGCTTGCATGTTTGTCTACATCTTTAGACAGCGAATTACTTAAGGTCTTCTTAATCTTTAAATGCCAATGTCTAAACAGTGCCTGACATATAATGAGCATTCAATAAATATATGAACAGGTGCAAGTGATAATGATAACCACAGAGCCCAGTGAAGTGAACAGAACCTTAAAATGGAAGTCGTTACATTCCTGGACCAAAGAAGTTCATTCTGAAGAACAAATGGTCTAATATTATGATTTAGATTATAGAAATCAGATTCAGATACCAATTTATTTTATTTTAATAAAATGCAGTACAACACAGAGGTTAGGGACGTCTGCTCCCTGTGCAGTTGAAAAATCCATATATACCTTTTGACTCCCCAAAAACTTAGCTGCTGATAGCCTGCTGTTGACTAGAAGCCTTACTCATAACATAGTCAACTAATACACATTTTGTATGTTATGTGTATTATATTATGTATCTTATATATTATTTATGTGTATTATATTGTGTATATTATGTGTATATCATGTGTACTCTAACAATAAAATAAGCTAAAGAAAAGAATATGTTATTATTCTTTTCTTTAGCTTATTTTATTGACTGGTAAATGACTAGTCAATGACATTTTAGAAAATATCTTTACTAGTCATTAAGAGGAAGTGGATCATCATAAAGGTCTTCATCCTCATCATCTTCGCATTGAGTAGGCTGAGGAGGAAGCCTAGGGGTGGGTCTTGCTGTCTCAGTGATGGCAGAGGCAGAACAAAATCTATGTGCTAGTGGACCCACACAGTTCTAACCCACGTTGTTCAAGGTCAACTGTATTTACAAGAATAGACCACTGAGTTACAGGCTCATTCCATCTGTCCGAATCAGCTAAATTATGCTATGGTGACTAACAGCCCCAAATATCTCAGTGGCTCAAAGCAGCAAAGATTTTCCACTCACTTTGCATGGCTCATGCAGGTGGATGAGGGAGCTCTGTTTATCAGAGTCACTCTGGGACTCAGTCTGATGAAGGCTTTCATAATGGCTGGAAAGTCGTGGACCAATGATTTCCACCCAAACCCATTTCATAGAACCAGTTCCATGACTATGACTCACTTCAAAGAGACATGAAAGACAATCCTAGCAGGCACTGGTAGGAAAGGGAAGCTGGATAGCAGTGAAGCGGTCATGTCTATCACATTCCACCCCACAGGTCACTACATAGTCAGTTCTTCTTCCTCCCTCGTGCAGAGCACATGTGCCCTGTCACATCCCTGCTCCAGCACTGCATGGTGGGTACATGTGTGTTGGCGGCAGGGGAGGGGTGAGAGCTTATGTTTTCAGTTCACAGACTTCTAGTTGAAGAGGAATTACATCTGACCTGATGTATAAACAAATGTTTATTACCCACCTATGTTAGTTTCCTAGAGCTGCTGTGACAAAGCACTACAAACTGAGAGGCTCAAAACAAGATATGTATCGTCTGACTGGTCTGGACACCAGACAGCTGAAATCAAGGGTTAGAAGAGCCACATGCTCTCTGAAGCTTGGAGGGAGAATCCTTCCCTCTCCCTCCCTGGCTCTAGTGGTTTTCTAGTGAGCCTGAGCATTCCTTGGCTTGCAGCCACAGCGCTTCAATCTCTGCTTTTGTTGTCACATGACTTTCTTCCCTTGCATCTGTCTCTTCTACTCTTCTTATAAGGACACCAGTCATTGGATTAGGACCACCCTAATTCAGTATGGCCTCATCATAACTTGATTACATCTGCACAGACCTTATTTCCAAATAAGGTCACACTCACAGGCACCAGGGATTAGGATTTCAACATATCTTTTTACTGGACACAACTCAACTGATAACACTTTCCACCTCCCGCTCCCCAATATAACCCCTCATATAGGCACTGTTGCCTGTCACCCAGAAATCATCTATTTTGAGCTCTGTGCCATGACTGGACAGGACTTTTGAGTTGATTCCCTCAGGAAGGATATTGATGTATTCTACATGAGTGAAGGAGATTCAGCCAAACATTTGGTGTCTAGAATGGTGGGCTATGGAAGACATTAGAGATCTCAACCAATACTTCCAGTTGTCTTCCATCCAATCAAACAACAGGAATAGACCTCCCTGCTCCCAGGAAACTAGGTGTGACCATGAAACTTGCTTTTAGCTAATGTAATGTGAGTAGAAGTGATGTGTTTTATTTCTGGATACTAAAATTTAAGAAGCAAGGTGTAATTTTCCACTTTTCCTTTATCTTCCACATTGCTAAGTAACTTTCCAGAGAGTGAAAGTTACAGAATGAAAGTCCTTGTGTGTGGAGAGGATGTGGAGAAATAGGAACACTCTTACACAGTTGGTGGAAGTGTAAATTAGTTCAACCATTGTGGAAGACAGTGTGGCGATTTCTCAAGGATCTGGAAATAGAAATTCCTTTTGACCCAGCAATCCCATTACTGGGTACATACCCAAAGAACTATAAATTGTTCTACTATAAAGACACATGCACACTTATGTTCATCGCAGCCCTGTATACAATAGCAAAAACCTGGAACCAACTCAAATGCCCATCAATGATAGACTGGACAAAGAAAATGTGGTACATATACACCATGGAATACTATGCAGCCATAAAAAACGATGAGTTCATGTCCTTTGTAGGGACTTGGGTGAATCTGGAAACCATCATTCTCAGCAAACTGACACAAGAGCAGAAGGCCAAACACCATATGTTCTCATAGGTGAGTGTTGAACAATGAGAACACATGGACTCAGGGAGAGGAGCATTACACACTGGGGGCAGTTGGAGGGGGTAAGGGAGAGACAGCAGGGGGTGGGGAGGGAGAGGAGGGTGTGGAGGGATAACATGGGGAGAAATGCCAGATATAGCATGCACCTAAAGTAAAATAAGTAAATTAAAAACAAAAAGAAAAAATACTTAGTATTAATTGTAGATTATAAAAAAGGAGCCAATATTTTCCTTTTTGGCACAAAGAGAATGGTATTTATTGTATTTACATATCATGTTATTGACTAACTTTTATACCCATGGTAGAACTTACATGTAAATAGAAAATGAGAATTGACTGGACTTGTCCAACTAGTCTGAATAGTATTTATAAACACTCCCTTGAGATTTGAAGTCAATGGCAAAGTAAATCTCTAAGGTAAATAAACACATCACACCTTAGCAACTAACGTATGGATGATTCAAATAACTATTTTTTAAGAGAGTCAAGATTAGAAATATTGGCTTTCTTTTTTACCTGTCAGAAGTATTTATATGAACTGGAAACATTTCTATCTATGCCTAAAGGAATACGTGGCAACTCTACAGAAATACCACAGTGTATTTTAGTAAACACACTTTTCACTCTCTTCATGTAAGACATTTTATTTAGGAAAAAATAATTTACAAAATATAAATGGAGGTTTTATTAGGATTGGGAGTACCTTTTTATTAGAACTGAGTATCTTATTAAAACCATTTTCCATCTGTAGTCAGAGAAAGCAGGGATGGCTTCATCAGTCAAGGCTTATTCAATTGCTGAGCTCAGCCATGGTCAGGAAGGATCTGAGAGTGAGTATGGCAACATCTCACCATATGTCACTTCTCTAATAAAGTCAATTACCTAAACACAGCTATGACCTAGAAAATGCATTTTAGAATTCCTTAGAACAAAGAATTAAAATTAAAGTAAAACAGAAATCACAAAATCCTCTTGTATAGTAAAAAAGCATATTCATTTTACTAAAAAAGAAGACCCTCAGAGCCTATTTATTTATCCCCACTTTGGGTGAAATTCTAATGAGCTTTGAATTGTGCAACACGGGAATTTTAACGATTATATGCAATAACTTAATTTAGAGAAGGGTTAATAACAACAAAATGACGAGAGATGGTGGTACTTTTCTTTCTTTAATTCATTCCAAGTTTGGAAACTGAACTTTAGAGAATTAGTAACTTACCCAAGGTCATTCAATTAAGTATGTATGAAGCACCCATTCCACTCTAGACATGTCCTGGGTGCCTGATTTACATCAGTGGGCAAAGTGGACAAAATTCAACACTCTCTGAGAGCTTTCATTTTGGGAAAAACAGAGGATACATAAGAATACAATTCATAAATAAAATATTTGGTGTGTTAGAAGGCAGTAAGTTACATACAAAAAGGAAGCATGGAATAAGATAAAAAGGGAGGGGTGAGGTGTATTGAGGTGGGGTGTGATTTTAAGAGGAATATTCAGAGTAGGCCTCAGGGATACAAGTGAGGTTTGGCAGAACTGAAATTCAGGGAGGCATTGGCCATGGAGTTGCAGAGGAAGAGGCTTGAAGGCTGAGGGAACCTTGTGGCAAAGGCCACAAGACTGGGTTATGTCTTGAATATTCTGAAAAACAAGGGAGCTTTGGCTGGCACAGATTGTGAGCAAGGTGGAAGAATGGTAGGCATGAGATCAGGAACGGGCAAAGTCAGATGATGTTTTCTAGGCCACTGTGAGGTCTCTGGCTATTACTCTGAGTAAAATGAGACTTTGAGGGTTTTCAGTGGAGGAGGGCATGATCTGATTTACAGTTTTAGGTCATTCTGGGTTGCCATCTGAGGACAGACTACAGGAAAGCAATGGTAGAAGCAAGAAGACTAGTTAGGAAGCCACTGCAGCAATCCAGTTGAGAGATGATAGCAGCTTGGATCAGGGAGGTGTTAGGAGTCAGTGCATGGATCTATTTTAAAAGGCAAATTCAATAGGAATTTCTTGCAGATTGCACATAGGGTATGTTAAAAGGTAATCTTAGGCATATTAAAATTTTAACAAATTTATTTGCACAAACAGTGATTCATGAATCAAGCAGCATCTGACTGCAAGTAGTTCAGGGCTCCACCGAGGGGACCTGGAGGAACACTCTTAGGAGGTGTTAGAGGAAGCAAGACAAAGAAAATATTTGGTTAAAGTAGCATGTTCCTAGTTGGAGGTTAGTTGGTGGTTTCTGATTGGTTAAGCTTAAGTTTTGTTTTATTGTTTACATGGAGTTGGGTTTGGGTTTGCCTATTAGCAACATAAGACTCTGGAGTCAGCCCAGTCTAATGACCTCAGAAGTATAATTGCAGTGGCTGTGAAGAAGTGGGAGGAGTTAATGATGGCAAATTCCTTCAGCCAGTCAACTGGAAGGACAGTGTTGCTTTCCCTTGAGATGGGTTTGTGAGGGAGGATGAGTTCAGCTTTGGGCATGTTGAACTGCACTGACATACAAGAAGGAATGAAGGCTGGAAATTGTACATGTGAGTATAGATTTGGGCATAGAAGTCTGGGCTAGAGATGGAAGTTTAAGAGTCATTGGCCGATTGATGATTTATCAGTTACTATTTAGTAACTAGAATGAGGAATTAAACTTTGCCTGGTTGCTTTTAGTCTCTTATAATTCATAACCACTTTTTCCAATTAATAAATAATTCAGATTGAAGTCCTTGGCTATTAATCACCGCTTCCCCCACCCCATCGGCACCTTCTAATCAAGAAAATGAAAATGTATTTAGAGAAAGCTGCACAACAACAGGAGTTATATTCATGCTGACACCTTACTGCTGAGTGATTAAATGCACTTTCACTCTGAAGTTTGAGTTTGCTTAAACTGGCTGCTTCAGAACAGTAAAGAATTTGGAATCGGTCAGTCTGCTTCCCGGAATTCATATTCTGATTTATAGTTTTTAATCTTGAAGCAAAAACCTAAAGAGAGCGGCATAGAAACCTGCTCTTCTGCTTCCAGCCTGCAGGCATGGCAATGACGTTGCTGCTCTGCTTCACTCCAAACAGGCACAGATGAATTTGTGGAGACACAAAAGATGTACATCTTTTAAAAGACCTCCCAGGCACTGTTCAGACTCTCCATCCTGATGAAGGCCCTCTATTTATAGAGTAGGGTCCTGCCATCTGGTTGTGGGGAAAAGTCTTCACTCTCTTTCTTAGTAATACAGAGGACACAGTCAAAATGCTCTTTTCTAAAAAGGTTAAGTTGGTAGAAAAAAATTTAACTGGTTTTGCAGCTAACTTTTTCCATCGAGACTTGCAGAAATGAGAGTCCAGTAAAGGTTTCTATGGGTTTAGTAAAGAGATACCCTGCAGCTTCATGATAAAAGCAGACAAAATACAGCACAGTGCCTGGACTAGGGAGTGGCTGAATCTAAAATAGGTTTAGTTTCTCCAAAACAGAGAAGACAGCAGAGGTCCTGCAATTTCTGCTGTAGTACCAGGACCTCTGAGTTCCCCAGTCATTATATAATGAACCCCTAGAGAGGTGGTCAGTTCTCCAAAGAATGGCCTGGAGTTGGGGGCTAATAAAAAGCCTAGAGGGAAAGATGATTAAGCGCCAGGCAGGCACAGAAGTAGCAGAGCCACCACCTTCAAGTGCACATGGACACAGGCTCAGGGTACCTCAGGGGTGAGCTGTGTGCCTTGGAGCTCAGAGAGCTCATGTCCAAATGTTCTAACTTACACTGGTTCCCTTGGCGTGTGCCGTACTCTGGGATAGCCAGAAGCTCACAAACATGCCTGAGATTCAACTTCCTTTGACTAGGTGGGGTCTGAGAAACAGAATTGGCTTACTGCAACCTCTGCCTTCCAGGTTCAAGAGATTCTCCTGCCTCAGCCTCCTGAGTACCTGAGATTACAGGTGTGTACCACCATGCCTGGCTAATTTTTGTATTTTTAGTAGAGATGGGGTTTCACCATGTTGGCCAGGCTGGTCTCGAACTCCTGACCTCAGGTGATCTGCCTGCTTCAACCTCCCAAAATGCTGGGATTACAGGAGTGAGCCACCATGCCAGCTGATTTTATTTTATATAGAAATAAAAGAATGTGATGTGTTTGCACTCTGGTGTTATATACTAAAATGCATTTATCCTCCCAAAAGGCTCCTCAAATATTCATTTAAATTTATTTCTTTAGTCCTGTTTCTCACCATTTCCTTTCCCCATTTCCCCTTCTCCCAACTCTGTATTTCTCCCAGTCCCTTTAATGCACGTTTTAGTTTCCCACATCCACGCTTTTTGTGCACCCTTCAAATATTAACTCCTCAGTAAAGCCTCCTTGATTTCCGCAAAATAATTGGTCCCATGCATTTCTATTTTTGTTAGTTAGAGCATTCTATTTTAACTTTTATGGAAAACATTATATTCAGCTCTGCACGTTTATGACCCTTTCTAATATTATTAGCTGCTTCAGAGCAGCAACCGAATGTTTTTAATCTTTCTCAGCCCATTACTTAGGTTAGTGTCTTGCTCATTTCAAGGCTCAATAAACATATTTACTGTTTGTTTAATTAAGTCTATGGAGGCAAGGCAAGGAAATAAAAGTCATACACATTGGGAAAAAATTAAATTATTTCTCTTTGCAGCTGACTTAGTTTTCTTCAAAGAAAATCATAAGAAATCTACAGGAAAACTTCTAGAACAAGTCAGTGAGTGTAGACAGATTGCAGGGTACCTGGTCAACAGCAAAGAAAATCTATATGTGAGAAATTAATAATGGGAAACAAATTTAAAACAATACAATGTATAATTGCTCTAAAATAAAAGACTTAGGTACAAATCTATTAAAATATGTACAGGATTTGTATGCTGAAAACTACAGATAAATAATCAAAGAAATAAAGAGATCTAAACAAATGGAAAGACATATCGGGCTCATGAACTGGAAGACTCAACATAGTAAAGATGTCAAGTCTTCTCAAACTGATCTATGGGTTTAATGCAGTTTCTGTCACTATTCCAGCAGGGTTCTTTGTAGGTATAGATAAAATGATTCCAATGTACCTGCATAATGCAAAGGAACAAGAATAAACAAAACAAATTTGAAAAATAAGAATATGGTTCCAAATTTTAAGGCTTCTACAGTTGTAGTAGTCGAGACAGTGTGGTATTGACAGAGGAACACACATAAATCAATAGAATGGAATGGAATGGAATAGAATGGAATAGAATAGAATAGGAGAATCCTGGATAGACTCACTTAAGTACAGCCAACTCGTACTTGACAAAGATGCAAAAGCAACTCAATGGAGAAAAGATCATCTTTTCAACAATTGGTAATAGAATAATTGGACATTAAAGGCAAAATAACCCTGACTTAAACCTCACATATTATGCAAAAATTAACTCAAAGTGGATTATAGATGTAAATGTACACATACAACTTTAAAACTTGGAGGCCAGGCCTGGTGGCTCACACCTGTAATCCCAGCACTTTGGGAGGCTGAGGTGGGTGTATCATGAGGTCAGGAGTTCAAGACCAGCCTGACCAACGTGGTGAAACCCCATCTGTACTAAAAATACACAAAAATTAGCCGGGCATGGTGGCACGTGCCCATAATCCCAGCTACTCAGGAGGATGAGGTAAGTGACTATCTTGACCCCAGGAAGCAGAGGTTGCAGTGAGCCGAGATCACGCCACTACACTCCAGCCTGGGCGAGAGATTCTGTCCCAAAAAACAAAAACAAAAAACTTTGAAGAACAAATTTTCATTACTGAGCATTATGCAGACTTCTTAGAATTAAACTAAAGTCAAAATCATTCTACCAAAAGACACATGCTATCATATCTTCATCACTTGCTATTTATAATCACAAAAATATGGAATCAACCTAGGTGTCTATCAGTGATAGACTGGATAAAGAGAATGTGATGCATATACATTATGGAATACCACACAGCCACAAAAATAATGAAATAATGTCCTTTGCAGCAACATGCATGGAATCGTAGACCATAATCCTAAGCAAATAAACATAGGAACAGAAAACTAAATACTATGTGTTCTCACTTATAAGTGGAAGCTAAGCACTGAACATATATGAATATGAATATGGTAACAATAGCCACTGTAGACTACTAGAGGTTGAAGGGAGGAGTGAGTTTTAAAAAACAAACAAACTACCTATCAGGTACTATGCTCACTACTAGAGTGATGGGATCCGTACTCCAAACCTCACCATTATGCCATATTCCCAGGTAACAAATCTGCTCACGTGTTCCCTGTATCTAAAAATGAAAGTTACATCTTTAAAAATTAATTAATTTATTCATTTTTTTTTTGAGACAGAGTCTTGCTCTGTCACCCAGGCTGGAGTGCAGTGCCTGATCTTGACTCACTGCAACCTCCTCCTACTGGGTTCAAGTGATTCTCCTGCCTCAGCTTCCCTTGTAGCTGGAAATACAGGCACGTGCCACCATGCCCAGCTGATTTTTGTATTTTTGGTAGAGACGGGGTTTCACCATGTTGGCCAGGCTGGTCTCAAACCTCCAATATCAGGTGATCCCGCCCACCTCGGCCTTGAAAAGTGCTAGGATTGCAGGCATGAGCCACTGCGCCAGCCTAAAAATTTCTTTTTAAAGTCATCTTTTTAAAAGTTCATGAAGGTCAGGACATTTATGGGAACTCTCTATTCTTTCTTGTCAATTTTTCTGTGAAAAATAAAGTCTATTTAAAAACAAAACAAAATAAAATGAAGGTAAAACTAAAGCTCCAGCAACAGCAAAAAGGTTTATGGAAGACTAACTTCACTGGATGGTAAATGTTGATAACAGCATAGTTGTCTTGTATTGCTCCAAGAAAAGGCTCAAGTTACACATGAATATATGTCGCAGAAATAAAAGGTTGCCTTTTAATAATAGCTCATCCACAACACATGAACATAAAGCTCTTGTTGACATGGCAAATGTCCCATCCTGGAATTGCATTTTACAGAATATTTGCAGATTGATTCAGACTATCAACCACTGCTTAGGTTATATATTAATGACGCAGTGTTGGGATTATTAAACTCAAGTAAGCCTTCAGAAAAATATACTTTTCTGTTCTTTTCTTTTTTTTAGATGGAGTTTTCGCTCATGTTGACCAGGCTGGAGTACAGTGGTATGATCTTGGCTCACTGCAACCTCTGCCTTCCAGGTTCAAATGATTTTCCTGCCTCAGCCTCCCAAGTAGCTGGAATTATACGCACATGCCACCACACCCAGCTAATTGACGTATTTTTAGTAGAGATGGGTTTCACCATGTTGGCCAGACTGGTCTTGAACTCCTGACATCAAATGATTCACCTGCCTATATCCCCACCAACAGAAGCTTTGGATAGAAAGCTCACCCTTGAAGCTTTTGAATTAGAACTGGGAGCCATTCTGTGAGTTCACCATATTTTAAGCTTTTGTAAGGATCTTTGTTACAGGAGTTTATCAAAGAGTTATAATTGAATAATATTGTTTTCAGGGATACTTGCAAAATGATGATGACAATGATTATTCAAATTAGCAAAAGGCTCCTCTACATTACCTTTGAAGTACAAAAAACCCCAAAACCAAACAAAGATACTTATGGTCACTTCCCTATAAAAAATGGATGAGAATAAAAATGAGATTTTAGTGCTACTATAACAAAAATTAAATACACAGTGCAAAATTTGAATAAATATATTGTCACGCACTTATTTGTAAACATTAAGTTCACTAAATGGAAATAGTTGATTTGAGAGAGTGAGACAAATGATATAATTTCAAAATTATCTGATTTTTACTAAGTTGTAAAAGCTCTATAATTCTAATTTGCTAGTCTAGTTTACTCATGTATAGTAAGTCATACAAGTAAATACTAACATACTTGCTGCTATATCTTGAGAATCTAAATGTCGAATTTTCTGCAAAAAAATGTTTTTGAAGCTTTTCTTCTACATAACTTAGGCATTTCAATGGATACTAATTTAAAAACAACACAGCCAAAATCTTACAAGACATTTTAATGATATTTTGAGACACTCTGAATGTCAATTTTAAGTATATATGTGTATATATATATATATATGTATGCATACACTTTTTTTTTTTTTTGAGATAGGGTCTCACTCTGTCACTCAGGCTGGAGTGTAGTGGCACCATCTCGGCTCACTGCAACCTCTGCTTCCTGCATTAAAACAATTCTCCTACCTCAGCCTCTAGAGTAGCTTGGGCTACAGGGATGTGCCTCCACCTCTGGCTAATTTTTTTTGTATTTTTAATAGAGACGGGTTTTACTATGTTGGCCAGGCTGGTCTTGAACTCCTGACTTCAAGTGATCCTCCCATCTTGGCCTCCCAAAGTGCTAGGATTACAGGTGTGAGCCATTGCCCAGCCTTAAGGTCATATTTGAATGAAAGATTTTCCCAAATAATCCAGTCAACATCCTTAAAGTTACACTGCATGCATTTATTTATCTACAATTGATGAGAGAAAGAGAGATAGGTGTGCACAGAAAGTGATTTTCAACTAGACCAAAGACATGATTATTTAAATCATGCTTTTTGAATATCAGGTTGAAACTATCTGAAATGATGTATCCCCAAAAGCACCATAGTACTAAACTTTAATGAATATATTAAACCTATAAAAAATAAATACTCTCATGAAAAGACCTTAGTATGTAAGTATTTGATTGACTCAGAGGAAGAAGAACAGTGTGTCATTTAATCAATGACTTGAATTATGGGTTAGGTTAGATCTAGATTTAATTTTTCTAAACAAAAATACAATTAAAAATTTGAAAAACCTTAACACAAAATGGTGGCACTTTCTTTTTTAGTTTAAAACAATAACAAACTAGTGTGTATATTTGAATAAGACTAGTTGATGGAGGGAGGAATAGAAAGGAAAGTAAAAAAACATAGAGCAAACATTTTAAATGAATATATACACAATGAACAGAATGAATGTATACTGTACATATGGGGAAATTAAAATTTAAGGATGCACTTAGGTGCCTCATCATTATCCCCCAGGGTAATGTAATGGAAGATTTTCCTAGAAATATGAAAAACAGATATTGGTAAATGAGGTAAATTAATCTACAAGAGAGACATAATTGTTTGAAGAAAGATGAATAGCACATTGTTCCAGTCTTAAAAATTCAATTTACAGAAATCTTCAGTGACTCTTATTGCCTCCAAGGGATATACTCCCAAGGGATCAATACTGATGTTCAAAACCTCCACAATATGTCCTCAAAGCCATCTGTCCAGCTTCATTTCTCACCGTGTGCCCTACTCTGTTGAACTTAACTCATTTTCCTGACTTCACAGCATCACTGATATGATTCTTCTGCCTAATATGCTCTTTGCCAATTTCCACACTTTCCTGTAATTAATATTAATTAATACCTATTAATAGTCTACCCAACTTCCAGGCTCAGCTGAAAGACCATTTTGTCTATGAATTCCCCTAATAACTCCAACTAGAAATGATTTAGCTTTCTTGAATCCTCCATATAGCCCTCTTAGTGCAACTCCTTTCTCTTTGTCCTGCTGTTTTTGTGTAGTCATTTCTAGTTTTTTTCTGTCTTCTTTGTAAAGAATAAATGCCACAGGGATAACGAATTTTACATACTCCTCTTTACAGTAAAAGTTTTCTTTACTGTAAGATTTTAAAAACTGTTATGTACTCATTTGTGTTATTAATCTCCAAGAAATGGTGGTTAGTACATAGTATTTCCTAAAGTTTTTCTTCATTGAATCTCTTCTCCTTGAATGACAATTTATATCTCTTGAAAATAGTGTTCAACACAGCACTTCCAATATTAATAATTCCACCAATATAGTAATTCCAACAACTTGAAATTATTTATAAAATTCAAAATTCTTAGCATTGTCTTTTTATTTTATTATTATTAATTTTATTGGTGTAAAGCTTGTTATAATATCTTGAATATAAGGTGGTCCTGATATTTTAGTAAAAAACAAAAGAAAGAAAATTGTGTTCAAAAAAAGTTTAGGAAATCCAGTTACCAGTTATTGTAAATTAAGGAGAACCAAAGATCAAAACTAATTTTATAAGTTCACTTGCTCACTCATGAGCGAGTATTTATTAAATATCTAAGATCTTCCCAACATTGTTTTAGATTCTGATGATATTGAGAAAATAAGGAAAATCTCTGTCCTCATGGAGCTTATATTTTGGTGGTACATTTTTCTTTTAAGGGAATTAATAGGAAAAGAAAGGCTAGACTTTTCTGTTAGCCTGTTTACTTATTGCTTATTGTATTCTTCATTATTTTCTGCATATTTGGTTTTTCATATGGGATCATTTTTACAGCTTGAAAAATTTTTCTAATTATTTTGTGTAGTGCAGGTGTACCTGAAGCAAATTCTCTCAGTTTTTGTTTATCTGAGAGCTAAGTATTTCTTGCTCATATACAAATGATATTTTTCCTGGATATAGAATTTTAGGTTGATATATTTTCTTTCAATGTTTTAAAGCTGTCATTCTATTGTTTTTCCTTTTATGTTATTTCTAATGAGATGACCTCAAACCAAATACTCTGTTTTGTATGTAATGTGTCATGTATTTCCTGGCTGACTTTAAGGTTGTTTCCATTTTGGTTTCAATAGCATATGTTTTCAGCATATATCATAAAACATGTTCCATATCAGATAATGGTGAATGTTAAAAAATAAAAAAGAAAGGGAATAAGAAATGTAAAGGGACGGTGTATTAGTCTGTTCATGGGCTGCTAATGAAAACATGCCCAAGATTGAGTAACTTATAAAGGAAAGCGGTTTAATTGACTCACAGTTCCACATGGCTGGGAGTCCTCACAATCATGGTAGAAGGCAAATGAGGAGCAAAGTCATGTCTTACCAGGTGACAGTCAAGAAAGCTTGTTCAGGAGAACTCCCATTTATAAAACCATCAGGTCTCGTGAGACTTATTCACTGCCACAAGAACAGTATGGAAGAGACTGCCCCCATGATTAAATTATCTCCACCTGGTACTGCCCTTGGCATATGGGGATTATTACAATTCAAGGTAAGATTTGGATGGGGACATAGCCAAACCATAGTAGATGGTATGTGTTGAAGTTTTAGATGGGATTGCCTGGAAAAGCCTCACTGAGAATTTAATAGAGCCATGATAGAAAGAACACAGATATTTTTAGATGTGGTCTTAGGTAAGTCATTCAATTTTATAATGTCTCAGCTTCCTCAGTTTGAAATCAGTGGGTACAGTGAAAATCAAGCTAATTTAATAAATATTCACTGATAAACAAAATATAAAACTAAACCTTTTCAGGTTTATAGTGCCAGTAGTAAAAAACTTCTTGGCAAAATAAAACACAACACTTTAAAGGAAAAAAAAAAACCTGTAATCCAGATGCTTTATAACATATCATCTGTAATATCCAAACTACAATGAGAAATTATTAGAGATACAAAGAACTAGAAATTGTGCCCTAAAATCAAGAAATAAAGCTGTCAATTAAAAAACAGCCCCCAGCATGGCAAAGTTGTTAGAATAAGGATATAGGAACCTTGTAGCAGTTATTTTAAGTATGTTTGATGACTTAAAAGAAAAAAATTTTTTTATGAAACAATTGGACCAAAAACTGAGATAGATAGCAACACAGTCATAATGGGGAACTTCAAAACTTCACTGGCAGCACTAGACAGGTCATCAAGACAGAAAGTCAATAAAGAAACAATGGATTTAAACTATACCCTAGAACAAACGGGCTAACATATCTACAGAAAATTCTACCAAACAACTGCCGAGTATACATTTTATTCATTAGCACACAGAACATTATCTAAGATAGTCCATATGCTAGGTCACAAAATACATCTCAATACATTTTAAAAATTCAAAATTATATCAAGCATTCTCTCAGACCACAGTGGAATAAAGTCGGAAATCAACTCCAAAAGAAACCCTCAAACCCGCACAAATACATGGAAATTAAATAACCTGCTTTTGAGTGATCATTGGGACAAGAATGAAATCAAGATGAGAATTTAAAAATTTTTTGAACTGAATGATATTAGCAACACAAACTATCAAAACCTCTGGGATACAGCAAAAGCAGTGCTAAGAAGAAAGTTTTAGCATTAAATGTCTACATCAAAAAGTCTTTAAGAGCACACGTAGACCATCTAAGGTCATACCTCACAAAACTAGAGAAACAAGAAAAAACCAAACCCAAACCCAGAAGAAGAAAATGCATAATGAAGGTCAGAGCAGGACTAAATGAAATTGAAACAAACAAACAAACAAAATATAAACGAAACCAAAAGCTGTTTTTTTTTTTTGAAAAGATAAATACAGTTGATAGACCATTAGCAGAATAACCCAAGAAAAGAAGAGAGAAGATCCAAGTAAGCTCAATTAGAAACGAAATGGGAGATATTACAGCCAATGTCACAGAAATACAAAAGATCATTCAAGGTAACTATGAACACTTTTATATGTATAAACTAGAAAACCCAGAGGAGATGGAAAAAATACCTAAAAATATACAACCCTCCTAGATTAAGCCAGGAAGAAATAGAAACTCTGAACAGACCAATAAAAAGCGGCAAGATTGAAATGGTAATTAAAAAGCTACCAACAAAAAAAGTCCAGCACCAGACAGATTTACCGCTGAATTCTAACAGACATTTAATGAAGAATTGTTACCAATCCTACTGACAGTATTCCAAAAGACGGAAAAAGAAGGAATCCTCCTTAATTCATTCTGTGAAGCCAGTATCACTCTAATAACCAAAACCAGGGAAGGACATAACAAAAAAAGGAAACTACAGACCAATATCCCTGATGAACATAGATGCAAGAATCCTCCACAAAATACTAGCTAACCAAATCCAACAGCATATCAAAAAGATAATCCACCACGGTCAGGTGGGTTTCATACCAGGGATGCAGGGATAATTTAATATCCACAAGTCAATAAATGTGATATACCATACAAACAGAATTAAAAACAAAAATCGCATGATCATCTCAATAGATGGAGAAAAAGCACTTACAAAATACATCAGTTTATGATGAAAACCCTCAGCGATATCAGCATAGAAGAAACATAACTTAAGGTAATAATAAAAGCCATCTATGGAAACCCACAGCCAACATTATACTGAATGGGGAAAAGTTGAAAGCATTTTATCTGGGAATTGGAACAGGACAAGGATGTCCGCTTTCAGCATGTCTGCTCAACATAGTATTGGGAGTCCTAGCCAGCACAATCAGACAAGAGAAAGAAATCAAGGGCATCCAAATTGGTGAAGAGGAAGTCAAACTGTTGCCATTTGCCGATGATATGACTGCATACATAGAAAACCCTAAAGACTCTTCTAAAAAGCTCCTAGACTTGGTAAAGGAATTCAGTAAAGTTTCAGGGTACAAAATTAATGTACACAAATCAGTAGCTCTGTTTTACACCAACAGTGACTATGCTGAGAATCAAATCAAGATCTCAATCTCTTTTACAATAGTTACAAAAAACATCAAATACTTAGGAATACACTTAACCAAGGAGGTAAAAGACCTCTAGAAGAAAAACTACAAAACACTGCTGAAAGAAATCATAGACGACACAAACAAATGAAAACACATCCTATGCTCATGGCTAGGTAGACTCAATATTGTGAAAATGACCATACTGCCAAAAGCAATCTACAAATTCAATGCAATTTTCATTAAAATAACACACGTCTTTCTTCACAGAACTAGAAAAAACCCTAAAATTCACATGGAACCCAAAAAAGGGCCCTCAGAGACAAAGCAGGACTTAGCAAAAAGAACAAATCTGGAGGCATCATATTAACTGATTTCAAACTATACTATAAGTCCATAGTCACCAAAACAGCATGATACTGGCTTAAAAATAGAAATATGGACCAATGGAACAGAATAGATAATCCAGAAATAAAGCCAAATACTTACATTCAATTGATCTTTGACAAAGCAAACAAAAACAAAGTGGGGAAATGATTCCGTATTCAGCAAGTGGTGTGAGATAATTGGCAAGCCACATGTAGAAGAATAAAACTGGATCCTCATCTCTCACCTTATACAAAAATAAACTTGAGATGAATCAAAGACTTAAATCTAAGACCCTGTAACCATAAGAATTCTAGAAGATAATATTCTAGAAAAATTCTTCTAGACATTGGCTTAGGCAAAGACTTCATGACCAAGAACCCAAAAGCAAATGCAACAAAAACAAAGATAAATAGATGATATCTAATTAAACTAAAAAGCTTCTGCACGGTAAAATAAATAATCAGCAGAGTTAACAGACAACCCACAGAATGGGAGAAAATCTTTGCAATCTATACTTCTGAGAAAGAACTAATATTGAGAATCTACAAGAAATTCAAACAAATCAGCATGAAAAAAGCAAACAATCCCATCAAAAAGTGAGTTAAGGGTATGAACAGACAATTCTCCAAATAATATATACAAATGGCCAACAAACATTGAAAAAATGCGCAACATCAGTAATTATCAGGGAAATGCAAATCAAAACCACAATTCAATACCACCTTACTCCTGTAAAAATGGCCATATTCAAAAAATAAAAAATAAAAAAATAGATGTTGGCATGGTTGTGAAGAAAAGAGAACATTTTTACACTGTTGGTGGGAATGTAAACTAGTGCAAACACTATGGAAAACAGTGGGAGGTTCCTTAAAGAACTAAAAGTAGATCTACCATTTGATTCAGCAATCCCACTCCTGGGTATCTTACTCAGAGGAAAAGAAGTCATTATACAAAAAAAGACACTGGCACATGCATGGATAAAGAAAATGCACATTCGATATGTATAATGGAATGCTACTCAGCTGTAAAAAGGAATGAAATATATTGGCATTTGCAGCAATCTGGATAGAATTAGATACCATTATTCTAAGTGAAATAACTCAGGAGTGGAAAACCAAACATCATACGTTCTCACTCAAAAGTGGGAGTTAAGCTATGAGGACACAAAGGCATAAGAAGGATACTATGGACTTTGGGGATTGTGGGGAGAGGGTGGGAGGGGGAGAGGGATAAAAGACTACATATTGGATATAGTGTACACTGCTTGGGTGATGAGTGCACCAAATCTCAGAAATCACCACTAAAGAACTTATCCATTTAACCAAACACCATCTGCTTCCCCTAAAGCCTATTGAAGTTAAAAAAATTAAAAATGGCCAGGAAACATATGAAAAAAATGTTCAGCATCACTAATTTTTAGAGAAATGCAAATCAAAACCACAATGAGAAGCTACCTTACTCCTGCAAGAGTGGCCACCATCATTTAAAATTTAAAAAATAACAGATGTTGGAGTGGGTGTGGTAAAAAGGGAACACTTTTTACACTGTTGGTGGGAATGTAAACTGGTACAACCACTGTGGAAAACAATATGGTGATTCCTTAAAGAACTAAAAGTAGAACTATCATTTGATCCAGCAATCCCACTCCTGGGTATCTACCCAGAGGAAAATAAGTCATCATATGAAAAAGACACTTGCATATGCATGTTTATAGCAGCACAACTCTCAATTGCAAAAATATGGAACAAGTCTAAATTCTCATTAACCAACAAGTGGATAAAGAGAATGTGGTATATATTTATATATACTATGGAATACTACTCAGCCATAAAAAGAAATGAAATAATGGCATTCACAGCAACATGGATGGAGTTGGAGACTCTTATTCTAA
Source organism: Cacajao melanocephalus (assembly GCA_963573385.1). Taxonomy (NCBI): domain Eukaryota; kingdom Metazoa; phylum Chordata; class Mammalia; order Primates; family Pitheciidae; genus Cacajao; species Cacajao melanocephalus. The sequence goes on along the minus strand of CAUYLG010023578.1, from coordinate 6,220 downwards.
GTGTAGTAAGTCAGGAATGGAAAACAAATCATCGCATGTTCTCACTTATAAGTGGGAGCTAAGTTTCATAATGGCATAAGAATGATGTAATGGATTTTGGGGACTCAGGGCAGGCAGAGGGGGAAGGTGAGTAAGGAATAAAAGACTACACATTGGGTTCAGTGTACACTTCTGGGGTGATGGATGCACCAAAATCTCAGGAATCACCACTAAGGAACTTTTCCATGCAACCAAACAGCACCCCTTCCTACGGTTTTAGGAAGAACAAATTTGGAAACTCCATATGGAAATAGAAACTAACAAAAGAACCAAATACAAATTCTGGAACAGTAATGTTTAACATATGAAATAAAAAACTTAATGGATAGGCTTAATAGAAAATTGGAGAAACAGAACAAAAGATCAGTTAACTTAAAAACAGATCCATAGACATTTTTCAATATGAAGAACAGAGATAAAAACACAAAAGAATTGAAAAAATGTGCAGGCCATGGCCTGGTGAGGTGGCTTACGCCTATAATCCCACCATTTTGGGAGGCCAAGGCAGGAGCGTTACTTGAAGCCAGGAGTTCCAGACCAGTCTGGCCAACATGAAGAAACCCTGTCTCTACTAAAAATACAAAAATTAGCTGGGTGTGCTGGCACGTGCCTGTAATCCCTGCTACTCAGGAGGCTGAGGCACCAGAATTGCTTGAACCCTGGAGGTGAAGGAAAGCAAAAGTTCAGGCCTCAGTGACTTGTGGGAAAATATCAATTCGTTTCACATATGTATAACTGGAGTTTCAGAAGAGAAAATAAAGAGAATAGTACAGAAAAAAAAATCTTGACAAAGTAGTACTTAAGGCCAAACTCTTCATCAGAAATAATATGAAAGAAGAAAATAAACTGAAAACTTTAAAATACTGAAAGAAAGAAATGTCAATCTAGATTTCTATATCACAGAGAAATATTATTCATGTAGAAGGTAAAATACTTGGCTTTCAGATAAACAAAAGCTGAGAGAATTTGTCACAAACACACTTGCGCTACACAATAGTTAAGAATATTTTCAGGCTATAAAATATGATGCTGTTTTAGTTGGCTCTCGCATTGCAATAAAAAAATACCTGAGGATGGGAATTTATAAAGAAAAGAAGTTTACATGTTTTGGCTCATGGCTCTGGAAGCTGTACAGGAAGCATAGTGGCTTCTGCTTCTGGGGAGGCCTCAGGAAGCTTCTAATCACTGCGGAAGACAAGGCGGGAGCAGGCATGTCTTATGTGGCAGCAACAGTAGCAGGAGAGCACGGTGGGGGGTGCTACACACTTTTAAATGACCAGTGTCATGAGAACCCACCATCGTAATGACAGCACCAAGGGGATGGTGCTAAACCACTCACTAGAAATCTGCCCTCATTATTGAATCACCTCCCACCAAGCCTCACCTCCAACATTGGTGATTATAACCGAACATGAGATTTAGGTGAGGACAGAGTTGCAAACCATTTCAGATCCCATATGTAAAACCACATATAGAGGAAATAATGAAGAACAAAGAAGCAGTAAATAAATAGGTTAGCGTGAAAGACTAACCTTAAAGTGTCCTATTAATTTCCTTAAAAGAAAAATGCCTGTCCAAAATGAAAAAATTCTGTCATTGTAGGAAGGGAAGTAAAATATAATACCACATTTGCAGAAAGAAAGGAATATATGGAATTACATTATTATAAAATTGTTATTGAGTAGTGGTAAGAGTACTGTGAAGTGTAAAGAGTGAATTTTGATTAGAAAATTATTAATTGCAAGTATATTTTGTTAAGTGAAGGATGCATGTTATAATGCCTAAGGTGACAACCCCACACCCCCAAAAATACATGAATTTAAAATCTAATAAAAGAATCAAGTAGAATAATTAAAAACTTGATTGACCCAAATAAAGTAAGGAAAAGGGTAACAATGAAACAGAATATAAAACAAAAGCTATATATATAAACAATATACAACAGAACAATAATAAAATAAACAGATGGAACAAATAAGAAACAAATAGCAATAGGGTAAATTTAAATTCAACAATATCAATAATTATATAATATATATATAGGCTACACATTTTAATGAAAAGAAAGAGATAGTCATATTGGATAAAAAATAAAACCCATATATATGTAGCTAAACAAGATGCTCCTTAAATATAATGACACACAGGAGTTAAAAGTACAGGGATGAAAAGCGATAGGCCATGCATATAATGAGCATTTGAAAGTAAGCAGATATGGCTATATTAGCATCAGACGAAGCAGACTTCAAGAAAAGTGGCATTACCACAAGACACATAATGATAGAGAGAAAAATAAAACAAACTTAAGTGGATATGCCCATAATAATCAAAATACATAAAGAAAAACTGACAGAAATATATGAAGAAATAGGCAAATCCACAGTCATGATTGAAGATTTTAACCATCCTCTTTTTTTTTTTTAATTTTTATTGTATTTTATGTTTTGGGGTACATGTGAAGAACATGCAAGATTGTCCTCTTTTAGTAAATATTTGTCTGACCATGGTAAAATTATATTAGAAACAAAAAGTAACCTAGAAACACTCCAAATATATGTAAATAACTCGTAACTGAAAGTAGAATCACAATGGAAATTTTAAGGTATTGTAATTAAAATAAAATAAATGCACAGTATTCAAAATTTGTGGGATGTTGCTAAAGCTGCAATTAGATGAAAATGTATAGTTTTAATTACCTATACTAGGCAACAAGAATTTTTTAACAACAATGATTTAAATTTCTACCTCACGTAGCAAGACAAAGAAGAGTGAATTAAACCCAAAGTACACAGAAAGAAGGAAATAATAAATATAAGAGCATTAATTAATAAAACAGAGAAAAGACCCAAAAAAGGAGAAAAATCAACCAAAACAACTGTTGGTTCTTTGAAAAGAACAATAAAATTGATCAACCCTCAGTGAAATTGATGAATCATCTAGTTGTTATAAAAATTTCAGCAAAATAAGAGACTTTTCTCAATCTTATAAAGTTTACCTATGAGATATATACACCTAATATCCTATTTAATTATGCTATATTAAACACTTTCTTACTGAACTTAGGAAAAGGGTAAGGATATCTGCTCATTTGATAAACATTGTATCGTAACAAGAAAGCTATACCAATTTCATATATTTGAGCACTCAATACTGCTAAGATATCCTTTTTCTGTAAATTGATCAGCACATGTTGCACAATCCCAATTAGTATCTCAGCCAATTTTATTAGAATGTGGAAATGCAGAAGCTCTAGCATAGCCACAATTTTCAAAAAAAAAAATCAAGTTGGAGAACTTCAACTTTGGAGACTTTTAAGACTTACTAGTCTTCAATAGTCAAGACAGTGTGGTATTTACACAAAGTTTTACAATTAGATCAATGGAACAAAATCAAGAGGCCAGAAATATATGATAAATTGATTTTAGCAAAATTGTCAAAACAATTCAATAGGGAAAGAAAAAAATCTCTCCAACAAATTGTGAAGCAACAGCTAAATATTCACCAGGGAAAATAAGAGCTGCAACCTCTATTCCATACCGAACAGTTAATTAAAGCTGAATCATATACCTAGAAGTAAAAGCTAAAATTGTAAAACTTCTAAAATAGAGCTTCTGAAAGAAAATAGTAGAAAACCCCTGAAATCTTAGTAAAGGTAGGTATAAACAGACAATAGCTGCACTAAGCAGAAAAATTGGACTTTATCTTAGTAAAATTGATCATTGAAAGACCATTAAAAATGAAAAGGCAAGACACAAATTAAAAGAAAATATTTTCAATGCATGTATCTCACAAACACCTGTATCTAGAATATACTGAGGACTCTTACAATTCAAGGGTCTTTTTTGTGAATAAACTCTTCACAAAATATATGAATGGTTAACAAAGTGCACAAAAAGATGCTCAATGGCCAGATGTGGTGGCTCACGCCTGTAATCTCAGAACTTTGGGAGGCCAAGGCGGGAAGATCACTAGAGGTCAGGAGATCAAGACCAGCCTGGCCAACATGCAAAACCCCATCTCTACTAAAAATACAAAAATTAGCTGGGCATGGTGGTGAATGCCTGTAATCCCAGCTACTTGGTGGGCTGAGACATGAGAATCGCTTGAACCCCGGAAGTGAAGGTTGCAGTGAGCTGAGATTGTGCCAGTGCAATCCAGCATGGGTGACAGATTCAGACATTTGTCAAAAAAAAAAAAAAAAAAAAAAAAAAAAAAAAAAAAAAAGATGCTCAGCATCATTAGTTATTGGAAAAAGTGCACATTAAAACCACAATAAGGATATTAAACACACATTACAATAGCTAAATTTTAAAATATGAACAACAAATATCAAATGGTAAATAGGTGAAACATCTGGAAATCTTATTGCTGACAGCAGCATAATAATAAAACTACTTTTAGAGAACTGTAATCTATTTCTTACAAAGTTCACAAATGCTATCCTAAGACCTGGCTTTTCTACTTCAAGGCATTTACCTGAGAGAAATGAAAATATCTCCACAAGAAGACTTACACATGTGTATTTATTGTAATTTTATTTATTATAGTCCTAAATTGAAACCAACCCAAAAGTTCAACAGATGAGCAAATAAACTAATTGTGGTATATTCATATAACAGAATACTTCTCAGCAATAAAAAAAAAATCAAATTGCTGATATATGGAACAACATGGATGTATTTTACAGACATGTTGAACTAAAGAAGCCAAACAGTGAAGTGTACATACTGTATGATTTCATTTTTAAGAAGAGCGTTAGTCCATTTTGCCTGGCTATAAAGTAATACCTGAGGCTGGGTAGTTTATAAAGAAGAGTTTTATTTGGCTCATAGCTCTGCAACAAGAAGCATGGCACCAGCGTCTGCTTCTGGTTAGAGCCCCAGGAAGCTTCCAATCACGTAGGAAGGCAAAATGGGAGCCAGCATATTCCATGGTGAGAAAGGGAGCAAGAGAGAGGGGAGGAGGTGACAGACTCTTTTAAAACACCAGCTCCTGTGTGATCTAATAGGCCAAGAACTCATTACCATAGGGAGGGCTCCAAGCCATTCATGAGGAATCTGTCCCCATGACCCAAACACCTCCCATGAGCTCAGCCCCACCTGCAAATTTGGGGATTATGTTTCAATATGAGATTTGGAGGGGACAAACGTCCAAACTATATCAGAGGTACTAGGATAGATGAAAGTCGTCTATAGTGATAGAAATTAGATTAATAGGGCTTGGGGCAGGGGAAAGGGTGAGGAGGTGGTAATTAATTGCCAAGGATAATGGGGAACTCTCTGTTTAATATAAATAGTCCATATTGGATTGGGTTGGTGGCTACATGGTGTACACATATCTCAAATCTCATCTAACCTTATACTTAAAGTATGAACAATTATTATATGTAAATTATTATACCTCAATGTAGTTTATTAACAATTAAAATAGAAATTAATCAAATAATACACAGCACAGTAGCTGGCACACAGTGTTAATAAATTTTTAGTAATTGACTGCCTTTGCTAAGTGATGGCAAGTTACAAAAAAGGGAAAAAAATCAATCTTCCCTCTTCTAGCTCATCTTTCTGGTTCTAAACATTTTGGGCACAAAATCTTGTCACATGTTCTATATTGTGTTATTCTCACAGTGTAGAGTTATATAAACTAAAAGAAAGAGAAGAGTCAGGATCGTTTTCAGAACAACTCTGACCCAAATTTCCTTGAGAAATACTACAAGCGTAAATAAAATAATAATGTTTTGTTTTCCTCTGTGTCTCTGGCACAGATCAGAGAGTCCCACACATAATGAGGCTGATCAATTTTAGTGAATGATGAATGAATGAATGACAGTTCTTAGAGCTAATATTAACTTTGGATCTCACGAGGCAAAGCCATAGCTGTTAGGCTGAGTTCCCAAATTCCGTTAGGGCATGTGTCCCAGCCTTTAATCAATTTGGCTATCCTCCTCACTGATCCTGTCTATGGCAGTATTTAAGCTTGGACAACAGAACTTACTTTTCTTTTTTTTTTTTTTTTGAAAAGAGAGGAAAGAAAGTGAGAAAGAAAGAAAGAAAAAAAAAGAATGTACGAGAGAAAGAAAGAGGAAGAAAAAGAGGGAGAGAGAACAGGATTCTTGTTCTACTGCCCAGGCTAGAATGCAGTCTAAAAATGGGTATTAAAAACCTCTATTATGCCAATA